>NDXB01020522.1:125308-180940 GCA_002631895.1 Agapornis roseicollis
TTTTTTTTTTTTTTTTTTTTTGGCATGGCACTTTGTTTCCAGATATTGGTTGGCTGTGTCTGAAACAAAACTCTTTGTTATGGGGCTGGAATTCATTCAGTTGTCTCTTGGACATCCTACGCTAATAATTGTACTAGTTCATAGGCCTCCAAAGCCACTTCATACCCTCCAGCGAAGGTGATCTTTGCTTTTAGTGAAGTCAAACTAGGGTGGCAAAATTAGCTATATAGAAGCAATGTGAAGCTGTTACGATTTGGTGTTTTGGAGGTTTTGTTTGTTTGTGGCATTTGGGGAGGTTTTATTTTGGTTTGTGTGTGTGTGTTTTGTTGTGTTGTTTGTTTTTTAACATTTATTTGTGGCTGAATAGGTGACAGCATGAAATTCAATTACAGCAAACAGTCGCAGTCATTACACCTGTCTGCTTCCAGAGGAAAGTATTTGTAAATTGTGCTTTATCCTTCTGTTCCCTAAAACCTGTCTCTGTAATTGACACTTGCCAGCAGAGATGACTGGAAACAGAAGGAGAACATAATGTGTCTGAGTAGCCCACCAGGGAAAAGAGTATCCTCATCTTTCGGGAGTTTTGTGCTGTTTTGTTTTCTTTAATGAGGAATAATACTTGTGTGCCAAGGATTTACTGCAAGGCTGGTGGCAGATGTTTCTATAAAAAAAAAATAAATAAAAATAATAAAAAAAGAGAGTTATGAAAGATGAATCACAAAAGAAGGCAGGACAAAAGAAAAATCTAATTAACATAGAAGTATTTCTTCAGCAAAGGAAAACAAATGCTTCAGGAGAACAAAAGCCCCTCTCTGTTATTTGTAAGGCTGGTTTGTTACTCTAACACATTTGTAAGAATCAGGTTTGTGCCTGACATGTCAAAACTTATTCACAAAGCAAGAGCTGTAGATACCTTGGGAGTCAATGTTGTCACTTGTTATGCAACTCAGCATCCGTTCAGCACTGATTGATGCCCAAGTTGCCAGTTTTGGAAGAAATGGGATACAGACATGACAGTAATATTTGTACCAAATGTCAGGGAGGAGAAACAGGGGAGTTCATAGAATGGGTCTAGATGTAGACTCTGACCAGAAAAAAAAACTCAAACAAACATGATAGACAAACTGTCAGCCCTGATATTTCTGAACTGTTTTATTTCTTTCTGCCAAGTATTTTCCTCTTCTTACTGGTTTTCCTCCCCGAATTTTGCCAGACTAGTCAGCATGTAAAACTGATCCAGCTGGTGAGTTCTGAGCTTGATGAAGGAATCATCAAACCATTAATTATTTTAAGTGTATCGGATATATAAAAGATATGGACAGTTATTGCATCACTACATATTTGGTAAGAATGCTGCTTGAGCATAAGCCTTAGAACTTTTCTAATAATATTAGGGCGATCAGAACATATTTCTTGTTTTTCTATTTTTTTTTACTTATGTTTATTTATTGTTTTGCAAAAATATTTGGCTAATGTCATCTAACATCATGTACATGGACTTGTGCAAAGCACAGGTGCTGTCCTGCACAATGTCCTTGTCCCTAAACTGGAAAGGCATGAATTTGATGAACTCAGTAGGTAAGGAATTGGCTTGATGGCAACTCAAATAGTTGTGGTCAATGACTCAATGACCAGCTGGAGACCAGTAACGAGTGGCATCCCTCAGGGATCGGTGTTGGGATTGATCTTGTTCAACATCTTTGCCGGTGACATGGACAGTGGGATTGAGTGCGTCCTCAGCAAGTTTGCCAATGACACCAAGCTGTGTGGTTCAGTGGATGCGCCAAAGGAATGCCATCCAGAGGGGCATTGACATACTTGAGAGATGGGCCAATGCCTACCTCATGAAGTTCAACAAGGCAAAGTGCAAGGTCCTACACCTGGGTCAGGGCAATCCCAAGCACAAATACAAAATCTGGGTGAAGAATGGATTGCAAACAGCCCTGCAAAGAAGGAATTGGGGGTGTTGATTGACAAGAAGTTCAGCATGACCTGGCAATGTGTGCCTTGAGAGCCGACAGTATGCTGGGCTTCACTGAAAGGAGCATATCCAGCAGGTTGGGGAAGTTGACTCTCCTCCTCTGCATGAGATTCCTCAGCTAAAGTACTGCATCCAGTTCTGGAGCCCCAACATAAGAAGGGCATGGACCTGCTTGAGCGAGTCCAGAGGGTTGACACACTTCTCCTGTGAAGGCAGCCTGAGAGAGTTGGGCTTGCTCAGTCTGGAGAAGAGAAGGCTCTCGGAAAACCTTAGAGCAGCTTCCAGTACCTAAAGGGAGCCTACAGAGAATCTGGGCAGGGACTTTTTATAAAGGCATGTAGAGATAGGACAAGAGGTAATGGCTTTAAATTGAAAGAGGATAGATTTAGACTAGACATAAGGAAGAAATTTTTCACTATGAGGATAGTGAGACACTGGAACATCTTGCCCAGGGAAGTTGTGGCTGCCCCATCCTGAAAGACTTCAAGGCCAGACTGATCAACCTGGTCTAGTCAACGATGTCCCTGTCCATGGCAGGAGGGCTGGAACTAGATCTTTAAGGTCCCTTCCAACCAAGCCATTTTATGTTTTTATGAACTATTTCTGTTGTCTCCGTAGGTGAGCAAGTAATTTGAGAGTTTATCAGCCACAAAACCAATGGCAAAAAATGTAACCGAGTAATGCAGTTAAGTATTGCTTGACTACATTGCCTATTAACATGCACTCAGGACATCCCCAAGTGGCCCAAAGAGTTGTGTGTGCCTCTGCTCATGGCTTACAGAGCACTGTAAGCACACTCTGTTATATTTATGAGCCAGAAAGTAAACTGTGTCAGAGAGGAAGTTAAAATGACTTCTCTGTAGGATATTGTTAGTGTAAAATATCTGATTTATTTAGGTCTCTTTTTGAATGCTGCATCTTGTAAACACAGTGGGGCATTTCTCTGTCATTGATTCAAAGCAATGGGTACTAATGGCATAATACAGTAGTACTCAGTAACCTGTTATCATGGGCTGCTTTGTCATGTGGAGACTTAACTGCGGGGAGAGAAATACACTGTAACAAAAAATAAAGTTTTATGAATGTCCATATATACATTTAATAATGCTCAGTTTAAAAACTGTCATATTGTTTGCTATTATCTTTTTGCATGACGTGTCATGTCAAATAGCATGAAGATCATTGTACATATTAGTGTAAATATGAAGAGAAATGCAGGCATTTTTCCTCCAAGCATTCCAAGGACAAGCTGTGGCAGTTCTCTATCATGTCTTGAGCAGCACTTCTATATAACGGGGCTCTGAAAATTTTAATAATTTTAATACAATAATAAATATAATAATTTATCTAGATAGAATATTTTTATATATAACATTTTTTTTTCACACAAAGCTTTTTTATATTTATAGGAAGCAGGATAAACAAATAAGGGAAATACCTACACAGTTAAGTTCTAAAATTTACCCAGTACCTTTAAACCCTTGTCAAAGTTTTCTTTCAAGTGACATCTATGTACCTCAGACAGCTCCTTAGAAGCAAGTGAGGGCATGTATCCTGAGGCATACTGTTTCAGACCAGTATAAAAATCAGTATGGTGCCACATGCTGACCCCAGACCTCTGACAGCGGTAGCTGCAGTTCTTCAAGGTTTATAATCTGTTTGCCTACCACCTTATTTAGTAATTTCAGCAGTTTTGATTGTTATGTTTCCCTTCAGAGCATGGTGGGAGGCCAGGTTATGACTTCATTTACATGCTTTCTCCTGGGAGCAAATTAGTACACAGGCCGGTACAGGAGAGTGCCATTTGGTAATCTTGGTGTAGGACCATTAATAGGGAGTTTTTTATTCCCCTCCTGAACAACCATTTAAAAGCTAACAACAGTATAATTTTCTGCTACTATTTTCATGTATATATACATAGGTTCATTTTGCATTTGCTGTTGGTAAGATGCCAGATTCCAGTCTCACTTAAAATAGATGTTGAGTCAAAGCAACTGTTATCTAAAGATTTCTGCCAAGAAAGGAGGCAGCAAAGACATTTTAAAAAGAAATAATATAGTAGCATCCCAACCATTGGGATGCTGATATCCCTATTTTACCATGGTTTGTGTCTGTTAGTGATGTTGCCTTCAGGCTGAATACTCAAAACACACCCAACTCTGTAGAACACCATTGGAGAAAAATGACATTAATGCTTCATGTAACATAAAACTTACATTGGGCCCTAAGATACAGTTTTACAGGGGTGTAAAAATTGATCTCTTTGTTGCTGTATGAAAAGCTGGTGGTTCTGAGTAATTGCTGCATATCTTCACAGTGTGAAAAGGAAAGAGGCCAACAGCTACGATATTTTTGTCCTTTGGAAGCCAGTGCTGTAAGGGTCCCATGCTGTGAAAGTGAGAGTGTTGAATTCAGCAAGTACAAGATGAAGCTCAGATTGACTTAAGCACATTAGTGCTCATTGAAGATAAAGATATATAAAAAAGACAATAAGGAAGGCTGATAGCCCATTCATTCATTAGTGTTTGTATAGCAAATCATGGAGTTGCAAGTATAGGTTTAGTAGTATTTATTATCATAGAATTTGGTCCTGCACTGGGAGCATTTACTCATGCTCATTTGTGAAACTTTGGCCATGATATGGGCCTGCAGGACTGAAACCCTTATTTCTGAGGACTTCTAATAATTTATTTTATACACATGAACTCCTAAACACCAGGTATGTTGCTTCTAGAGATTTTTTTTGGTTTTAGTATCAAATTAAAAGTATCCAGGAATGGAATAGATACATTCAAGATGCAGGATTTCAAGAAATCTTAGAGAAATGGCTAGGTATCATTCTTTTGGTGACTTATCTTTTGTCAATAAAAAAGTGTTACAGCTGATTTTGAGCTAGCAATTGGGCCATTATGCCTAGTTCCTCTTATATGTGATAGTCCAGTTCACTTGTTTTTATTTTTCAGTTTTTATTGGTTTATTTTATTATTTTGTACTTTGGTATTTTTTTTTTATACAAAGTACAAAAGATTTAATATTGCATCTGTCTTTGTCTCTTGGCAAGTACACTTTGGATTAAGGGAAATATTATGCATGAGAACCAAAAAATAGCTAGAGAGTAAAGGCATGAGCAATATTATAACATTTTCAGAGAACTCTGGACAAAAAGCAATGCCTTCCAAAATAATCACCACAGTTCTTTATACCTAAGTGTTTGCACATATTAATAGTACACCATATGCTTAGCAGTATGGATGTAGCACATCCATCTACCAGATGCAATATTCTCTCAGGAACAGAATATTTCCCAGGAATATCCTACTCTTTTTGACACCTCAGTTGTAACTTGTTCTATGACTTGATCTGAAAATGATGACCAGCTTGAAATCTATATAACTTGAAGGCTTTATCAGTAGAGCCCAGCAGAGTTATATTTCTCTGTGTCTGTGATGTTGAAACCTGGTGAAAATCAATTTTTCCTTTTGCTGAATGGTATATTTGAAGCATTTAAAAAAGGTGAATCAGTGTGCTGAAGGCCTATCATTCTCAAAGTACTTTCTTATGCAGCATTTGTAGGTACATCTGCCTGTTATCCCAGAGAGGCTGTGTGTGTTGTGTCAGCAGGAAGGAGAAAAAGAATGAGATGAGGTATATCAGAAAGAAGGCTTATAGGAAATAGTGTTTTGAACAGCCCATATTCCCCAGTGTAATATATTATGGAAATAATGATTCTGAGAAGTGAAGCTTCTTTGTAACCTGAAGTGACACAGTAGGAGTTATGCATGCTCAAATCATTCAGGACTGGGTACTTAGTTGTCTAGAAACACTGTAAGAAATGTCTGAACAGCTTTGGTATAGATGGAGTGGCAAGAACTACATTGCTAAAATTAAAAGTACCTGAAATATTTGCTTATGATGATGATGATTCAGCTATCAAGGGGAACAAAAACGGTATTTTTAATTGTTTTTTATAGAGTTTTGGGGGCGTTTGGTGATTTAATTCCATATTTTATCTTGTATTTAGGGGAGAATTGTATGCTTTAACTTATTTTCAAGATTGCTCAAGCACAGTTGCTGCAAAACTAAAAATAGGTTCTTAATTAATTAACATGGATAGACAATGAGAAGCAGGCTAAAGATTTAAAAGGAGGTGTCAGGAAACCAGAACAAATAATGTATGAATGCAAAACAGTCTGTAAGAGAGCAACAGAGAGAATACAGGGGAAATTATTATACTAGAATAAAGAACAAGATGCTTCTGACCTGTACACGCTTATTAAGCACAGATCAAGAAATGCAACCCAAAAGGCAGAATAAAGATAGCATATGTGTCTAGCTTCTCACATCAATAGATTGGCTTATGTGGTTGCTCTGGTTTACAGAGATTTCCTTGCAGTAACAACAAGCTGGTGTACTTTGCTAGAAGAAGATACTCTGGCTTCAATTGATTTGATGATTCCCTTCTTACAAACATGGAGACACAAAATAAGCTTAGGTAACTTAATGGATTTTAGGAATATCATGTGGTATGGGAATAAAACATAATTGTCTCCAGAGCTATCAACATATACAGTCTGTAGGTTGGGCTTTCTCTTCTTCCTCATATGGTTCTTCTCTCAGTGAAAAGTATTACATTTTTAGTTTTAGTGGGGAGGAGGGGGAAGCCAAAATACAACCAGAAAAACCAAAAGCCAAAAACAGCTTTAAATCTGACTATTCTTGAGTTAAAAGAATATTAATTGACTTGGGATATATATTTACAAGTTCATTTATTTAAGAGTTTTGAATGCTGTCTTTCATAAATCAGTGCATTGGTTTGGTAAATCATTGAGACTTTGTTCTGAAATTGTTAAGAATGGAATTTGACTGTTTGTGGTGTACTTTGTTCAGATGTTGGGTAAGAATCTAGCATAGTATATTTTATTTCTCTGATTAATATTTTTCCCCTTTTCTGTTCCTCTTTCTCCTTGTTGCTGTTCCTTCCCCACATACATAGAGTTAGTTAATACTAGAGGAAGTGAGTTCATTTTGCTTCACTGCTTTAAAAAAATGAATGCTATGATCAGTGGAATGAAAGCATTTGATAAGCTAAAAGAAAAGGCAGCAAATATTGAGAACAAATTCCAGTGACCTAGGGAATATAAAATTGCTTCATAGTAAGTATGAACATTAAGAGTTTTTGGCATCTAGAAATGTAAAATTAGAAATTTGAAAACATTTATCTGATGAGATAAAGCATTATGCGTGAAACATAATGAACTTTCTGAAATTCAGCCAGGATGCTGTGGTACTCACTTTAGACAAAGAAGACAAGTTAATCACAGCAAAGAAAACTAGACAAGGTAAATTAGTTTGCTGCATTCCAGACTCTTAGCTACGAAAAAGAAGATCTTCAACTAATTAGTGACTGAAAATACTCGTAAGCTTATAGAAAGAGAATACAAGCAGAGGAAAAGAAAGCAATCCTGGCTTTGGAATGGTGTATCAGCCTGTGGTGTTTGCATCATACAGTTTTATGATTTTATCAGGCAGACTACATTAAAGGGTCTTCAACTTTCATTATATTGATTATATGCAATATAATAATCCATAAGGAAAAAATACCATGCATGGCTTCAATCCTTAATTTTCATGAACTCTTGGAGCCTGTAATGAAGTGCAAATATATTTAATTTAAAAACCTGTATGAGTATATATGTAATGAAAAAGGCTAGAAATCTCACAATTTAAGTAAGAAGTTAATAAAATGTTAAGGATTTTAGAGGATTATTATCTTGATTGTGTGCTAGATATTTTTACTTTATGTTTTTATTCTTAATACTACAAGAGTGCGCATTCTAAATGTTTTTTTTTCTAGCTTCTTTAAACTAGAGAAAGTGAAGTTGATCTGCTCATTTTGTGGGACAAGTATAGTGTTTTACCTGAAGACTGTATGTTATTTCACAAAGTGAAAGCTTTATATACAGTTCTGATATAAGGTTGCTCTATTTTAAACCCAGAAAAACGTTTAAAATTTTCAGAATTTTTGTTCAAACATTCAAGGATAGAATCTTGTGTAGTACTAGATACAATATATACTTGTATAGAGTCAAGCGTAGTACTAGATTCTTTATTTGAAAAATATGTAAAAACATTCTTTCTCTAATTTTAATTTCACTTCCAGCGTCTAAATTTGCTTTCCAAATATGAACAAATTCATGTTCCTGTAAATGTCATTTTGATTTTAATGATGGGGAGGTGAGGATCACATCCTCTCATTATTTATCTTTTGTATGAACAGTGTTACACCCTGGGATTATTCCAATTTAACTGAAAAAGAACATGATCAAGTTCTGCATGGTTCCAATGCCATAGTTGTTTTTAAAGAACTTTGGTTTTACGGGACTTCTGTTCTACATTTGTATAGGCAGTATGTATGTTTAAGGAGAAGTGTTTGGCCTCCTTTGGAACTACACATCAGAAGAAAATCTGCCTTTTTATCGTTATTTTTTATTAAAGAAGACATAAGGTGATAAACCAAATTACTTTTCCGGTACCTCACATTTTATTACATTACCTCTTAAACAGTTTTAAATGAGAGTCAGTGACTCTAAAATGCTTGTATATTGTTGTTGTTGTGAGTTTTAATTTCAGAAGGTGCTTGTTTGTGGATGAAACTGCGTGTGTATGTGTGTATTCATGCAGGTGTGTATGTATGTATGTCTGTAGAATGAAGTGGAGGAAAACAATGTCTCCTTTATTTCATAAGATCTATTTCTTGAATAGTCTCATGCTTTCAAAAAATGCCAAGACCAAATACAGGAACTTCAGCTCTAAACAGAGAATGTCCCGGAAAGGTTTGAAGTAATGAAAAAGGGGGTTCAGTCTCTCAACATACTTGTTTTCACCACTGAGTCATATCATAATCAGATAGTGTGACAGCTAATTTTTTAAGCAGAATTGGAATCAATTATATGAAATCAGCCTACAATGTGATTTTGTTTCTAAAATATTATTTTTCTTTTTATGTACATTTCAAAACCATATGCAATAAATATTTAGACTTTTAATTTACTACACATCAATCTAAAAATCTACTTTGGTATTTTAATCAGAATCAATCTGCTTAATTGTTACTCCTATCCCATCAATCTCAGTTTTGCACTAACTTGAACAATGCCACTTTTGCTATTTGCACTTTAATTTGATTTCCTTTCTAAGTTTATGAACAGTAATAGGGTCCTGCTTGAATATTTATTAGCTTTGAATTGTGAGCTATGAAAAGGTGCTTTCTCTTACCTTAATGAAAGTGGCTCAGCATGGGGCGGATCAGTAATGACATTTGATTTTAAGCATCCTACAAATATGCTTCTTATTTATTGACACATCTTGTCCAAACAGCTCCCTCGCAAGTTAGTGGAGTAATGAAAGAGAGAGTGCTGCAGAGGAGTGTGGAGCTTTCCTGGCAGGAACCAGAACATCCCAATGGAGTCATTACTGAATATGAAATCAAGTATTATGAGAAAGTAAGTGCTAAGATTATCTGTAATATACAACAATGTGCCATTTGCTTCATGTTGGCTTGCTGTGTTGTGGAGCAGTGTTAAAGCCATTAGCTGTTAACCATTCTGTCTCTTTAAAGTCATAGTGATTTTGCTCATTTTTAGTAAGCGAGTTCCTGCAATTGTTATTGCTGTCATATATCTTGTATTGTATTTCGATATTCTAAAAATTAAATATCCTTTTGAAATCTGCCCTTTTTTCCCCTTTTTTTTTTCCTATCAAGTTGGACTCAGGTATTTCACTATGATATTTATAATTTTCCTGTCTCTTTTACATTGTGTTTAAAGCTAGTTTCATTTCCTTCTATGTCGCTGTAATTCCAGTTGTGTGAGGATATATCAGATATAACTCTTGACTGCATTTGGTATTTCCTTATGAGCTAGGCAGCTTCAACTTGATGTCTGAAAACTTCCAAAGCACTTCCTACAGTTTCAGGTGATAAATATGTCGTATTCCTTATTTGTTCTTTTAAAAAGTCTCAGCATTGTGAAATTTATTTTTCACTTGTTCTCTCAACACAGTAATGAATTGAGGGCTGCTTTTCACCAATAGATGAAGTGATCTTTGTTTCTGGTAGAGTGAAATTGCAATCTTACTGATGTCAGTTGGAGTTTTGCCATTCATTTCAGGGTGTCTAGGACTTCATTCATGATAACTTTGAAGTACTCCAGAATAAAAAAAAATTCTGACAACTTTAAGTTGGATGAAAGCAGAGTGAAGGCAGGTTCTGCAGCTATATGTTTGCCATGGGACCCAGACTAAGTGTGCCTCCTCCAGATTCCCTAGTAAATTTCCTACAGCATGTAACATATTCCTAATTTTTCTAAAACATTCTGAGAGAAAAAAGAAATAATTAAAATGCAAAGGAAACAAAGGAGCTCCTTTGTGATCACTTCTGAAGACATTTCATTTCTGCAAACAAGGTAAGAATATATATCAAAAAGAGCATGTCAGTTTGCTAGGTAACATAGAATTAGGTAAATTCAGACCAGATTGGATCTAATATGAAGTGTCACATCTAATTTTCAGCACTGAATTGCAGAAATATACTTATCAAAAGATCTTTATATGATTTGGGAAGGGAATAAAATGTTTATTTGTGGATGCTAACTCCCAGTTTAAGTTGTTCACTTTAATCACTTATAACAAAATTTACCAGATACTTACAGATAGGTAAACAATTAAAAAAAAACCTACCCAAATTTATTTCAACAGAACTTTTATTCCTCAAGCATGTGTATGTGTGTGCACAAAAAGAAAGCCCATACGTTAAAAACTAAAAAGAAAAAAGTTACATATTTGCCAAAGGCAAAATTGTTTTCTTCACAAAAAATTAAAAAAAAACCCACCAAAACCAAACAACAAGCAAAACAAAACTCAAACTACAAACCAAACAACATGGGTTGTTCTGGTTTTTTGTTTGTTTGTTTGGGGGTGTTTTATTATGCAAACTTGTTTCAAATATCGCAAAATAAATAGTTTAAATAAGCAGTGAAAAATTATTGAGCCAATAGATGTTTCATATGATGATAGCTTTTTGAATGGGGCTTGTATTATTTTATTTTCCCTATACAATCACTCTACCTGTTACTCTGAATAAACAGAATTCTGCTACTAGTTTCCTGTGTTTGCAAAGGGAAGAACTGATGTGAAAGCTACATTACAGGGGAAAGAAACCTACCAGTATTATACTTAGTACAGTGAAGTTAATAAAAGAATAAGAATCTCATCCTGTGCACAGTCACAGATAAACTGGACTGCATGACTTTAATTCAGTGAGACAGTTTTAACACATATACTTCTCTTCCTTCCAAAGTAATGCAGTTCAGCTTAAAAAGTACTTCATAAACTACTACTCAGAATGAGAGAGGCAACTTAAGTTTTGTTTTATTAATTGAACAGAATCTTGAGCAACATGGTCTAGTGTGAGGCATCTCTGACCTGGCAGGGGGGTTGGAACTAGAAAACCTTAAAGTAATTTCGAACCCTAATTGTGCTATGATTGTATGATTCTGTGAATTAAAAAACATTAAAAATAAAATAAAAAAAAAAATCTGAACTTTCAGCTCCTTTTAAAGTGAAATTAAGTCAAACATTTTTGTGGTTCTGAAATATTCTGATAAGTGTTTTTTTCACCTCTTATTTCTGGCTAGGGCTGGAATTCAAACTGCCTGAAATCTCCCAAGCCTGTCTTATGAGATTTCTAGCGCAGGTTATTTTTATTTCTTTGTTAGTTATTTATTTTGAATAAAAACTTTTGGCAATTCAAATAAGCTTTATTTATGCATTAAAATGCAAACTCAGAAATTCCACTGTGGCTTTCAGTCCTGAACCTGACTGTTTATGCTTTCCTTACACTTCTCATCTCTCAAGCTTTCCTGTTCTTTCTCACATACCAACATACATTCCGCCATGGTCCTCACTTACAGATGATTTAAGCCCTCTTGGATAAGATACAAAAAATTGTGGTTAGCCAAGTTGGGAGGCCTGCTCAAATAACAGAGAAGGTGTGAACCAAGAGAAGCCATTACTGAATCTCAGGAAAGAAAACATTTATGTTGTATTTAACCCTGTATTTCAGCAAAAGCCTTTGCTGCTTTACTGACTGCGAAAGGGGAAGGTTCTCCATCACTTTTAGCTGGCAAAGTACTATTGAAATGAGCTACAGATTTATTCCTTCCCTCTGTATTCATCTCATTAGCACTGCCTCGTACAGCTCATGCTTCTCTGGTCATGTGGTGCATTCAGATGGTTGGTTAATTCATCTCTTCTGCCCTTCAAATCAGGGTTGCATCTGCCACTGAAAATCAACAGGGCTGCACATATCTGTGCTGAAAGATAATCTAGATCAGTAAATGTGATGAATAAGTAGAGCTTTCTGAATACCGTAATGATCTGTGATACAGCTTTTGTAGTATTTGAAAATGAGTTATTACTCATAGGGTTTATATTCTTACAGCTTCAGACTTGGGGGGTGTCATACTGAGATTACTTCCCTAGGCTCTTCTTGATGCTATAGCATTAAAACCTGAGAAAAGACTAAAATCCAGAGGAAAAAAAAACTAAGTGAAAACTGAGTTAAGGATTTCAGAATTTGGTGCAAAATCCAGACAGTTATACACTGACAGTACGGTATATTTTAAAGGTATTAGAAGATAGCAAGGGAAGGGGTTCTGACCATGAAAGATCAAATTTCCCTGTCCTTGCACTCTTTAGACCCCACAGATCCCATTGGAAAGCTGTGATCGAGCTATTTTCTCATCAGAATTTCACAAAATGTTATCAGAGCCAAAGAAGCAATCATTTTATGTCTGGATGTTTTATGGGTAACAACATGAGCATCCCATTTGAATTTTATGTTATATTTACAGCTCCTCATTGCATTGCCAGTGTTTTGTAATACTCCGCAGGGTATGCTTTACTTTTTATGTTGGGTTAAAAAAAAACAAAGCATTTAACAAATTGAAATAAACTGCCCTGGCTGGCTGTCAGTTGTTGATGCGCAACCATGACAAAATCTGACCTGTAAATGTAATTTAATCTTTTGTCCTATTGTTTCCAGGATCAAAGGGAGAGGACCTATTCAACAATGAAAACTAAGTCCACTTCAGCTTCTATTAATAACCTAAAGCCAGGAACAGTGTATGTTTTCCAGATTCGTGCTTTTACTGCTGCTGGTTATGGAAATTACAGTCCCAGACTGGATGTTGCCACACTAGAAGAAGCCACGGGTAAACAATTAGTTTTATATGAAATTAACAGTTTCAGTAGAAGTAGTAAGTAGAGCAAGAGTGGAAAGAGCCATAGGCAATATTATTGAAACTGGAAAGAATGAAGTTCTACATGAAGGTGGGCTTTCATAACTGTATTTTGAAGGATGAGTTCAATTAGATTTTCTACTACACAGAGGCAAATTGCACTCCTATAAATAGCTGGAGATTTGTAACGTATCAGGTTATTCTCCTCTGATGGCCTTCTAAAATAAAGAAAAATACTTTTTTCTTTCAAATAAACACACCTCTTCCACCCCTCGAGAGAAATGAGTAGTGATGAGCTGAATAACTCTACCAGATTCTTCTGTAACTGGGGAGAGGAGGGAAGAGGATTTCAGCCCACAGTCTGCTCCAGGTCATTTTTACCCCCTTTGGTTTCCTGAAAAAATTCTTTATAGTTTTGTTTGTGTGTGTGCTGCTTAAGCTGTATGTCCATCTTTAGTGTCTTTTGACTTCATTTGCTAGTTTCAACTTGGTTTAGTAAGGAAACAGGTCTCAAAGATACTAGGTTTCTTTAAGGTTCATGTGATATATTGTAAGCTGTCTAAAGAAAATACAACCTCTCAAAAACCCTCACAGTGGAAAGTATGAAGCTGAAGTACAAACTCTCTCAATACAGGGAATCTGGCTGTGACAACTCAGCAGAGGGATAACATTTTGGGAGAGTTTGCTCTTTCCTTGATCCTGATTTTAATTTTGTGCCCTTATTTGTCCAAAAATCACACCAATACCTTTTTTCCTCACCGCTGTAGATATGTGCATGCATTCTTGATGAAAATCTTCCACATTTTGGGTTTTCTGACCCAAATGGACCATAAGGCCATTCACAGGCACTGCCTGTATCCCTGGCAGGTTCATTGGTCTGTCACAGACCTAAATTTGGTTAACTTTGTTTTGGACCATTTTCTTCAGGTTGACCTGCCTGACAGTGTGTCAGCCAGGTTTGGAGCTGAGAATACATGGTCTACTCTGCTCTTTGAACTCTGTGCAGCATATCTAAGATGTGGATGTACACTGACAGTTGGACTTGGTGATCCTAAAGGTCTTTTCCAACCTAGTTGATTCTATGATTCTGTGATTCTAATGCATCTTATTAATTGCAGCCAGATGTCTCCTGGACAATTTGTCAGTATTATTCTTAAAACACAGTAGTTAGATCTTGATTTCACCTGGGTTGCACACAGAATATGAAAACTATCAATAATGAATAAAACCACATATCTAATAGACATAATTGAAATAGTAATTATCATAATAGTGGTAATAAACTGTTATTACTAGTATTATTAGCTCTGTGTCTGATAGCATACTTTCCATTTGTAGGGTTCTGCTTTAGAAAGAGTCAGTAGCAGAATCCTCATTTGCAAAATGGGAACCTGAAGTACAGGCAGAATTAATTTGTTTTGAGTAGATTTCTGGAAAACAAATTAAAACTCTATCATAATCTGTCATATGGTTCTGCTAGTGAGCTATTTTATTGTCCATAGTGGTTTAAAATTAGTAGACAAAAATGTTTCCCTAGCATTTCCTTAATTACCTGACTCTTTTTTATATACTGAATGTAAGCACACTGGTAGCCACTAAGATTAGCAAAGATAATTTCAGAACTAAACAGTCTTGACTAGAGTTTGGTCAACATATTGAAAATCAGGAAATCCTGGAATAAATGCATCACTGACCATGCCCATGTACCCTTTTTCTGACTGTTGTGATGAAAAACTGCATATAAACCAAGGACACACCTGGTCAGTATGCACAGCAGATTTTTCTCATGTCATAGGCCAGCTCTGTGTTTTGGCATGCCATGTAAAATGTCCTGTGTTTTCATTAACATTTTAAAGAAAGGCCTTTACTGGATCACTTTTAGGAAATGCACCTCAAGCAAAGTACTGTACAAGTGAGCAGTAAACCAGTGTTATGCTACCATTTAAAGGTGTTGACTTTTCATTATTCCAGTGGATTTCTGACTGCAGCTTTTAAACATTTAAAGAATATATATGTAGTGTGAGTACATATATATACACACATATATATACACACACATATATGTATTTATGTAAGAATACATATAGTGACCATCACAGTCAGCTAGTCATGTTGCTGCCTAGAATATCTCCTGGCTTTTCAACTGGTTGGCATCTTTTGGCTGGTGCTGTTGATTAAGTGAATTTTTGTACTATGCTCCCGTTTTGAAATTGTGATAGAAACTGCATGGCCACTTTTAAATATTTAAGGACCTATGTCATTGAATCATAGAATGGTTTGGGTTGGAATGGGCCTTAAAAGATACAAATCTATTTCTATCCCCCCTGCCATGGGCACAGACACCTTGCAGTAGACCAGGTTGCTCAAAGCCCTTTCCAACCTGGCCTTGAACACTTCCAGGGATGGGACATCCACAACTTCTCTGGAAAACTTGTTCCAATGCCTCACCACCCTCACAGTGAAGAATTTCTTCCTAATGTCTAATCTAAATTTACCATTCCCCTTTGTCCTATTCCTAAATACCCTAGTAAAAAGTCTCTTTATCTTTCTTGTAGGCCCCTTTAGGTATCAGAAAGCTGCTCTAAGGTCTCCCTTGAGCGCTCACTTCTCCAGGCTGAGTAAGTTCAGCTCTCAGTCAGTTTGTAGGAGAGGTGCTCCAGCCCTCTGATCATCTTTGTGGCCCTCCTCTAGACTCATTCCAACAGGTCCACATCCCTCTTGTGTTGGGGGTCCCATAGCTGAATAGCGGGGTGTTACAAGAGCAAAGTAGAGGATGAGGAGAGATCATCTCTCTCGACCTGTTGGCCATGTTCTTTTTATGCAGCCCAGCATATGGTTGGATTTTTGGGCTGCAAAGTATCCATTAAACTAATAGTATCTGACATATAAAATATACATAGTTTGTAGTTGTACTTTCACATATCTTATATGTTAGGCTTTGCATACCTATTTATGTAAAAAAAGTCAAAATTATAAAGAAAAAATACTTTATAAAGTAAGGATATTTCTATTTTATACTGTGCATACAGTGATTAAAGTACTTTGAGCTGTGTTTGCCAGCTTTAATCGCTGTGTTTTCTTTTCTTGAGATCATTGATGATATTAGAGATGAAAGTTCTTCAGGAATAAAACGCAAATGCACAGAAAATCACTTAAGTGGTAATTTTATTTTTTTATTTACTAAAGGGTTTGAAAGTTAAGTGACCTGTAGCCAGTGCATCTAAAGATAATTCTCTGATTTTTTAATCAAAGGGGATTTTGCCACTTGTTATAGCTCTAAGATTCAGCACAACCTGGCATGAAGATTTGCCTTTTCCTTTTGCCATCAATCACTTTCAATCAAGCAAGATTGAAGTAATGTGCAGAGGCAAAATTTATTCCTAATGTCAGAATTAACACTATTACAAATTTTTATAGAAGACATGAAACATAATATATGAGGAAGTAATATATTGGCCTAAATGAACCCAATTTATTGTCAACACTTCCATGGTGGACTTCATCAGCAGTTCTTTTCATATCGCTTGCATGAGAAGTCACTGGAAGAGCAGCACAGCTTTTATGGCTGATCTCCTTTTTTAAATCCTCCAGGGTGTTTGGATATGCATTCCCCATCCCTACAACCATATATATCTAAAAGGTGGGTTTAACTCCTTTCAATTAAGCATTGGATTTAAATGTACTCATTCATTTAGATATTCAAATATCATAATATCAGATTAGCTGTAGCTAATTGCCCATATACCAGATCCCTGTCTCATCCTCTTGAGTCTGAGTACAGTTTAAGCAGTAGAAAGGGCAGACTTCCCTCCTGCTGATGGTTCCCTGGCATCACCAATGTGGCAGCACCAGTTACAGGTAACCATATCATGCACTCCCTGGAAGGATCATCTGCAACTCAAAATCATTCCTCTAAGAACACTCTAGCATCTTTTTTTTTAATACCAAACCACAGTGACCATTCCAGAAGCTGGGTTCTGATTCACCCTTACACTTACAGACTGAGTTCAGAACACAGAACAGAGAAGCAGCACAGAGTACCTGAACCAAGGCAAATGCCAGACTCCTGTCACTGAATGTTACCAGACCATGCCCATAATCAGATCTTTTGTTTTGTTTTAAAAATGTAAAAATATATCATACGTTGAATCTTACCTTGCTAGTTGGCCAGTGTGCTGTGTCCCAAACAGTTTCCAGACCCCAATTAACATCCCAGAATCATAGAATAGGGTTGGAAAGGACCTTAAGATCATCTAGTTCCAGCCCCCCTTGACATGCTTGCTGAATGTGCCAGCATTCAGAATCTGAGAGGTAGTTATGCAAAGCAACCCGCTCACACATGTCAACCTCTGTGCACTCAACTTGGCTGCTAGATTGAGCAACAGGCTGGGCTGGGTATTTTTTCAAACTCTGTTAGATGGATGTATCTTTGCACCATGGCCATTGTGACAGGGTACTTCCTCTTCTGGACTTCTAAGTGAGGTTTGCACTGAAGCTCAGAGTAAAAAGTGAACAGCTTTAGGAAAGGCTGTATTTTAAATAAATTTGGCATTGTTTGGAATTGTCTGGAATTGCCTGGTGATGTTACAGGAACTGGGTTGTATTACCTCTGTCCCTGCACTTTTGCATGAGATAGTGATCACTGCTTTCCTTAAAGTTCCACAAGTGGGAAATATGCAAGCCTGCTGTGGCATCCTGCTGACCTGGAGATCTCAGAAAGTTACAGTTAATCAAAGATAAGCATTTGTTCTGTTCAGCTTAAGACCAATATGAATAATGAGATCTTCTTCACCTGCATTAGGATAGAACAGAAAACTTACAATTTCTTTAGGAGATAAAATTGAAGGGAAGAAGGGGAGGAAACTTCCTCCTAATGCAAATGATTCTTTTTTCTGTGTAGTATAAAAAATGGTTTGTTATTTTTTGTGGGAAGCAGTTGGTACAGGTCAGTGTCAGTAACAAAATAAATCATGTTGGTTGGCTCGCTTCTCCCAAGACAGAGCAAAGAAAAGTCTGGATTTTTTTGCTTCTATGGGAACCTCTGAAGTCTGCAACAGGAAACAGATCCTGTGGAATTCATAAAATCCTCATGTTGACATTCAAGTTCACTTACCACTACTAGCAGTTAACCATTGCTAACATGCCATCTACAATTTAGTTAATCAGCTATCAGTTGAGTTTCCTTTTTGTTTTTTTCCTCTCTTTTATTTCTCTGCTGCTTCCAAATGACTCAAACTTTCACAGTCTCTTGCTCATCATCACTGCTGGATGTCTCTTCCTTTGCTCTCAATCTTTTGGCCTAGATCCTCACTGCTGCAAACCAGTGTTGATCCATAGTGTTCAGTAGAGCTGTGCTCATTTAATATGACTGAGTACATGACCACCCTCATTTGCTCAGGAAAGCAATGTATTTAACAAACCTTGAGGTTTCTCAGGCTAAGTGTTTACATCCTCAGTTTGCATTAATGTGACATGCACACATTTGCATATATTAATAGTATTGGCATATCTGAATAAAAAGAGTGATAATGTGTGGGTATTTTAGCATGTAAATTTTCTGAAGCATGGAGAATTTCATTTTGTATATGTGCAGGCACTTTTTTGTGGCTAAATGGTAAGTAATAATTGCAACTTACAATGATAGCAGTAGGAGATAAAAATATGCTAACTAGGATATCAGTGTTAATAGATAGTGCTTCTTCTCAAGCATTCTTCTTATAGTTAAGACACTATTTCCTTGGGTACCATCAAAGCCATATCAATCAGTTACAGAGGGGAGGCTAGAAGCAGAGCTCTTCAGGGATTAGTCTTGTACTGTCCACCCTTATAGGGATATCAAGGTCTTCCTTTTTAGGAGGGAGTCAGCCGCTCAGCAAAACAGAAGGCAGCACAGAAGTAGGAGGAAGTGGAAGTGGTTGATAATGACTGTGTCACTTTGGCCAAGTCAGTTCTAGCATAGCTCCTTCTTATTCCTTATTGACAATCATTAACTCATCCAGCATTTGGATGAATTTCCAATGGAAGCCCTTCTTTTGACTAACTCTACTGATGTAATAGTTTCAGGTAAAGGTAAAGCAACAGTCTGCAATTCATAATGGTTGACTTAATTTTTTGCAGTTCCTTTGTAGGGAATAATTTTAAACTAATCTCTGCTCTGTGCTCCATTTGTAGCCACAGCTGTTTCCAGTGAACAGAATCCTGTTATTATCATAGCTGTGGTTGCTGTGGCAGGAACCATCATTCTGGTCTTCATGGTGTTTGGATTCATCATAGGACGAAGGTATTGCGTCGGCATAAGCATGTCTGACCCAAAAACTCTTGAAACTTAGTCTAACCCGGGATAGTACTTTGCAAAACTGAAATGGAAGTCATTTTTAGTAAAGACAATTTTTAATCTAAATCCCATTTTCAATTATACAATTTGTCCTCTTACTTTGGCAAGACACACTTAAATCAAGATGTTCTTTTTGTGCTATGTAAATGTGCTGAAAAGGATCCCCTAGCAGGTTCTTTACCTGTACTCCTCAAAGTCCCTCTTTCTGTTCAGTTTTCTCACATGGAGAAGTCTGACACTTTATCTGATCAGCCTTTAAATGACTTTGCATTCAAGAAAAAGAGGCACAGCAGTAAGTTTAAGAATACCCTCATGTAAAACACTATTCTGCTTTTGAGTTCTTTAATCTTCTCTTTCATCCGTAGAAGCTTTTCACCAGAACTAGAATTTTCTCTTTAGGACCTGTCCCAACTGGTATTTGATACAAAAACCTTTTGATTGCAACTGTTCATGATTTATTTAAAACTCTGCTGTCAAGAGAATTATAGCTGAAACTTACAAAGGACCTACAGCAGTTAGGTGCTCAGTGCCTGAAAATCCCAGCCTAAAGAGCTGATGTCAGGACTTTAGATGTGAGGAAGTAAATCTTTATTTACCAGTAAAGCCCTTGTCTTTCTTTTCAGGCATTGTGGTTATAGCAAAGCTGATCAAGAAGGGGATGAAGAACTTTACTTTCATTGTAAGTGTTTTGCTTTTTTCCTCCTTTCAAAAATTCCCAACTGCAATAGTGTAGACAATACTAAAACATCACTCCATAAATGACAAAGCCTGAGAAAGTCAAAAATGCTGTGTAAATAGCAAGTTGGAGGTTAAACACTGTGCAAATGTGACCTACACAAAAAGAATGTGGATTAGAGTCAACATTGCTCATACAAATGGTTTTAATTCTATACATGCATATGATACACTGCTATTTTCATTCTCCTTTTTTGTTCCCTCCTTTTGGTTGCTTTGAATGCATGTTTCACGCTGTCCTAATGATCCCTTGGAGGTGCAGCATTTGAGAGACATTTGGCTAAGTGACTGTATGATCTTTACCTCAAGCAAACTTCAGATTAAGAAAGTCTGGGTCATTGTATCACCCTAACAATGAAGCTGTTCTGCTTAAAAGCTGTGTTCTGCTACTGTGAAGACTGTAGCAACAGTATTTACAAAACATAATGTCATTAAAAATAGAACACAATATGAGAAGAAAGGCTTGTTTCTAAAGAAAGGCTACTTTCTAAAGTAATATTTTGACATGAGAAATTAAAAATATTTTCTTTTAGAATCAGTCATTAACATGGGAATCATAGTAAAACTTCAGTTGCAAAATTATTTTGAGCATCCATTAGAATTAAATTGAATATAAGTTCTGAAGCAGAAAAATGCTTGGGTTTCATCTTCCACCATACTTGATAAGTCTCATACCAGTAAAATTTGCCATTTAATCCTGCTGTGCTGTGTGTAGCCTTTGTTGTCTACCAATAATTGCAGCTGTAGCTTAAATCCATCAGAATGATTTGTCTTATTTTACACGTTAGAATAATGAGCTATTATCAGAATGTAATGTCACAGGGAGAATGAAGCATCCACTAGTCACAAATTTAGCATCTTCTCAATGTGTGCCTCATTAAATGATTAATTCAAGACAAAGCTCCACTCAAAATCAGATCAAGATTCTGTTTTACCTTTCTGCCCTGAAAACAAAAGAAGAAATCAGCTGGAATTTGTTCATGGTCCCTGAGTTTAGGTGTGCTACTACCTAAATCATTTAAATGCAGTGAGTATTAAACTGAGTGGTGACATCATTGCAGCTTTAGTCAATCAATTCATAATCTGTGCAAGAAAGGTGGATAACAATAATGGGGTAAGAATTATTTATCTTGCACCTTGCAGTGCAGCTGATTTTAAAGAATTCATCAAAAATCTGATGTTACTTAAATGTTACTATTCTGAGAGTGGTGGATTTGAAATTTGCCTCCCATAGATGCATTATAAGCTTTTCACATTTTCAGAAGTGCTAGTGCTTTCACTTTAAAAATCCCCCTTTATGTCCTTGAAGGAGAAGATCAACTACATATTCTTGTATATCAGTGTGTTAGCAAAAGGAATGTGCTAGCTAAATAATTCCTTTTCTTGTCTCCATTATTGGTGACATTTTTTGTTTCAGTGAAAGTTTAAGTGAATTAATATGAAAGCTGCTACTTAATGACTAATAGTCGATCTAATAAATGATGAGACTTTATAAGTGCTCATTTTCCTCATTTTACTTTCAAGAAATCTGGTTATGCAGCAAATCAGTCAAAAGAGTTAGCATACACAGCCTTTTTAGAATTATAGCACCATATATAAGTCACTATTTGCCAAGCTAGTGTTTCATCATCTGTTAATTGAAGGTATAGTTTTTAATGTTATTGGTTAAGCATGTATACAGAACAAGATTCAATTCTGTGGTCGTCAGCTTGATTGCAGAGCTGTGAACACCAGCTTGGTGTCCTTTTGCTCCATAAAATCATCACAAACATTTTTCTGTGCTGAGGTAGGTACTAGACTGGATTTTCAAAAAACATAACTTACAACAAACACTCACTTAGCAAAAAAGCTTTCAGGTAACCATTTTTTTAAAGCATGTTTTAAAGAACTCTGTTTAATAGAGTATCATATATTTCATTTCAGTCCCCCTCAAGTCTGTGTGACCTTAAGGGCTACACTTGAAGATACAAGTACAATGGAGGAGTTTTGTCAAGCAATTCAGATTTATATTTGGTTTCCTCCTACCATTTTGTTCTAACAATGTGTTCAAATCCAGGCCAGCATTATTTCATGTTGGTATGCCAGGATAGCCTTGGCCTGTCAAAATGTTTTATGACAGCTTGAATAAAGAGCCATCAGAGGCCCACTAGAGATTCACAAGGTTACCTCCAATCCAGGCCCTTTATCACAAACACAACAGGATGGCACCTTCTCCATCTCCCTGCCTGATAGCACTATTAGAGGAGGTTATCCTATTGGTTTCTTCTCATTTTCTCTAGTTTTTTCAGGTTTTAAAAAATATGTATAATTTCAAAAATTTGTAGCATTATCAGTACAATTGGAAGAACTATTAAATACATAATATGGCAGATAACATCTGGGCAACATTTGGAATATTTTCTCTGGCTGTAAATCCATTAGATTACTCATACTATTTCTCTAGCTTTTTCTTATGAAGTTTGGGTTTTTCTCGGTCAGTAATGCGATACATGATTACTAAGCTATTTTTTAATATATTTTGAAATCTAAAGTATTTTGTGTTCAATTACACAATTACAAAGCAACCATGAATTATTTATTATGCCTTCTGATCCTATTCTTGTATATCTATACACCAATTAGCAGAGGACCATCCTTGCATTTTCATATTAATTCACTGATTTAATTAAAGCTCAAGACTGTAATCCTTGTGAGGTGAATTTATTTCATAAAAATTGCTTCATTAATAGATTTCCAGGGCTGCTCTACTTTCACCATAAGTTTCTTCCTTCACCAGAAAAGCAAAAAATAATTTTCCTGAATTAGCAGCAAACTAAGGGAAAAACTATGTGCTGGCCTGAGTGCTATGCTGCCTGAGTTGCGCCATGTCCTGTAATGGACAAAGAGAGAGCAAAAACCAAGTTGCTGCATATTATACACTTAGGTGCTTGAGAGGCAATAATTGTGCCACAGAGCCCACCTTCCCTTCCTATGCCTTTACAAGTCAACTGCAAGTGTTTCTCATCTTCATATTCGAGTGCAAGAAACATACCTAAAGATAGAAATTCTAAGTGCTGTGAATAGTTTAACTTGGGTATTGCCACAGTCTGCATATTGAAGTAGGTGGAGGAGCCTTTCAAATCCTGATAGAAAACAGATAACATAAAGAAATGCTGTTTGTGCTGGAAAAAGAGGATAAGCTGTCCTTACACAGAAAAGAAAGTTTTATCTAGCTCTTCTGCTGGTCTTCTATCTCTTTCCCTGCCTTATTTTTACTCCCGTTCAAACATTGCATTTTATTTCATTGAACACTAGAGCACTATTTAACATTTATTACTTCTTTCACTTCAAGGTGGAGATGCAGATGCTAATGTTAGTAATTTTCAGAGATGGGATGCTGTATTTGTGTTAGCATGCTTGCAGATTGTGCCTAAAACTAAGGTTGCTTCTCAGAGTGTCTTGAACTCAAGCAGTGTGGAAACAGGTTCAGTCTTCCAAGGTGCACTCTGCATAATGAAATTCCTGGGCTGACTGCACAAGAAGTGCCTTTGCTTCATCACAGTCATGCTTTCTTACATCATTACAGTTAAATTTCCAGGCACCAAAACCTACATTGACCCTGAAACCTACGAGGACCCAAATAGAGCTGTCCATCAATTCGCCAAGGAGCTAGATGCCTCCTGTATTAAAATTGAGCGTGTGATTGGTGCAGGTAAGGCTGCTGTGGCTTTCTGATTCAACTGTTCCATTTAGCTGGGATCGAAACTCATACATCATAATGACAGGCAAATAATTATACCTCAACTGTACAACTTTTTGCATTTACCAGAGTGGTTAAGAGCAATGAAGCTTCACTCACTTTGAAAATGTAAAAACAAAAGGGGGGGGGGGGGGGGGAAAAAAAAAAAAAAAAAAAAGAATTTAGGCTGTTTATCACACGGTGTAAAGGAAGAAACTTTGTCTAAGAAGCACCAGGTCGGCGGGCAGCGGGTGCATGAAGAGGGTGAGGTTCCCTCTGTAAGCTACCTGTNGGGGGAGGAAAAAAAAAAAAGCAAATAAGTAAGTTAAGAATCTTGCTTGACACTGAAAGTTTGTGGGTTTCTAATTCTGTATCTGCTATTAAAAAATTAATTGGAGGGAGGTGGGTAGTTTTGCTGTCTTCTATTTGTTTTCAGAGTAAAGACATTAGCATGAGTGCAAATTCTACTCTCTTTCCTTTTGAAAGAGGTCTTTTTGACCTCTGAATTTTGGTTCATGTGAGTAAGAAAAAAGCACAAAATCTTAAATAGAGACTAGGAAAGTCTTGTTTCTGTATAACAAACCTTCCCGAAGGTTGTTTTTTGTTCTACCATTTTTCGATATTTTGTGAATACAAAAAGTTATTGTTTAACTTCTCATGACTGATTGCAATTGCACCAGTATTACATTGCTTTTCTTCCTCTTGAACTGTCTACCACCTACTTAAGCCATGGTGTTCATGCTCTAAAAAGGCAGTTTCATTTGTTTGCGTTAATAAGAGATGTGACATTTTTATTGCACTACTCCATGTAGTGAAATTAAGTTTCTGTGGGTAAGAAAAATATCACATACTTTGGATTCCTGGAGGAAATGTTCTTTTGCTTTCCTGTTGTTTCATAAAAGTATTAGTAGAATAGTTTTCAAATCACCCTGTAGATTGTCATGCACTGTAAATTACATATTGCGGTATTATTTAAAAAGAGAAGAAATATCTCTAAAATAATCTGGGTTACATTTAAAAAATCTTCACATTTAGAATTCACAATGCCTCTTTAAAATAACCTCACTCATGTTGAATCATGTCTTAATCACGTAGTACTGCTGAAATTAACAACACTGCTGAGCAAATTATTCTGTCAGATGAGTAAGAGCATAAGAATCCAGCCCTTGCTAACTAGTAATTTTTGTGATGCTACAATGGCAGCATCTCTTCTGATAAATACACAAAATGCAAGTTTTAAATTCAGGATTAGCATAGAAAAATTACTGAGCTATATATTTTTATTTAAGTTTAAAACCTATCTGCATGGCAGCAGTTCATAGCACAAAGATGTATTCAGCTGGACTTTCCCAGCTCTTTCTGAGCAAAATGCTGAAAATGCTTCAGTTGCAGAGTATACAGTTTAAAATGTATTCTCGCTATTATGACAGACTAATTCCAGAATGTTAATTTTGTTGACTACAAATGAATTTATTCTTGATTTTAATGAGTATAACTGATAGCAAAAAAAGCCACAAACCAATGTGTCAGTAATCATTCTGAGGAAAGTTAATTAGAAGTGCTGTGGTGAAACAATATAATATGGGGGGTTTACATGTGGCTTTGACCTGTTGATGTGGATAACAAACAGGAGTGAAATGGAACAGGAGCAACAGAAAGTTAGACCCAAAGAAGCAGCTGAAACTCATACATCAAAGAAGAATATGGAATTTCTGCTAGTGACTGCACCAGAAAAGCCACTTAGCAGTCTCAGTATGCATCAGCAATGCTGGTCACATCAGCTATTGAGTAGTGCCATGTCTCTCTCAGACAAACAGGGTGCAAGTATGCTTATGCTCAATTTGCATGAGGAATATGTGCTTTCCTTGCCAATATTTTAATTACCATCCTGCTGCGGCCAACTGTCAGGTACTGAATATGGTGTCCACTCTTTTAACTCCTTGTTCCTACTGCATGTCCTTTGTTTTAGCTTCTTCCTTGTTGGCATGCAGAGGTAGTGGTTGTGTGACTGTGCAGTATTCTCACTCTTGTAATATTTTGTGAATCATTTTTGAGCATCATTTCAGCTGAATATATTCTTTTCTTAGGAATAAAAGTAGTTCATTGGCTAGCATCCTGGCCTGAAATGCGTAACATACAAATTCAGATTTATGGTTTGCCTAAGTGTGAGTGATCTGCTTTTGGAATTCAATCAAAATCAGATCATAGAGAGCTGCAAAGGAGTTAAGCCTTAGTTTCTCTTTGCCAAGTATCTTAATTACCTGTCTTTGAAGTGTCACATACATACACACTTACACTCTCATTTTCTTTTCATTGTGGAACAAAAACAATTTTGGAAGGTACTGCTAATGAAAATTTTTATCCTTTAGTAAGTTCTTCTGGCAAGGAGCTGTGAGTACAATGAGTGGTGAATTCATTAATAGTCATCCATGCTGCTAAGTGCAGGAGGGAAGTTAAGGCAGCAAGCTAAAGGCATGAGAAGCTAGTTCTTAAGTATGTAGCAGCTATGCCTCATGCTGCTCATAGCTGTGACTACAACTCCAGTGCCCAAGGATAGTTGAGGATAAGGCCTCACCTGTGCAGGCAAGAACAGTTATAATCTGTCTGGCCAATTACCTCACACACAGTATGGTGTTAACAGAGGTATATGGAGTGGGACTGGAGCCTAACCTGAATTCAGCTAGCATAGAACAGGAGGGAGAGGAATTTGATTCTGTATGCAGTCATCTCCTTGCTGAGTGGAGATTTGGACAAACAAGTCACTTGGAAATGGTAAGGTCTGATGAGAGTTACACCCTTCTGGCTGAAGAACTGAGAAGCTGAGGCCCAGGTACTTTCTTTTTCTTCTCTAAGCTCTGCTATTGAGGGTGACAGGAGAACAGTGCTGGAACAAGTGATGGTGTCCTAAACAAGATTTCACAGAACTCGTCCATTAGGACACTTCAACATGTACCTCTTCAAGCATTCAGCCTCACTTCCAAGCATGCCTTTATTGCCAGACAGATGCCTTGCCATGGTGTATGTGCATTTAAGTCCTGATCCTGCCAGGTTTCTTGGGGCCTCAGTCTGCATCCCAAAGGGATTCTCTAATTGACTCTGCATGTTAGTCTTTCCTAATTCAGTAATTTTTTTTCGGCACTTACCCTAAAACATGTCTTGGGTGTAGATCTGTCAGCATACTTATGTATGCTCAATAGCTTAAAGTTAAGGCACTCCACAGGTATGCAGGAGATAAATTTAAAACTTTATTTGCTTTGGAGGAGGGACTTGGATCTTCATCTCCCATACTCCAGATAAATTTGTAAAGTGCCAGGTTATTAAATATTTTTTTGATTAATCTGTCTTTTTAAAGAGATGGTCCACTTTATTCAGTGGAAGATATGTTGCTACACTTTTCTCCTGTGTTTCCCAAGAGATTTTATTTCCTGGATACAGAGTAAGGGGGAGTCTGTCTTTCTCTCTCTGCTGACATGGCTGGGACAATCCTTAAATCTTCCACAATCTCAATAATAGTGACGTAGATGTATTGCCATTCAGGTCCACATCTCACGTGCTTCATCCTCCTTCCTGTCTGATTGCTTCTCTCACTGTAGGGGTGGGATTTTTGGTATTTTTGCAGGCCGTTTGGCCTTTTTTTTTAATATAATTCTTCAAGTTCCAATTGTCTGTTAGTTTAGAACCTTTTACAAACTTTCAGCATTTGCTTGTGTTTGTTTAAGGTAACAAGTCACACCTTTCATTTCATAATCTGCAAAGTAAATTATCCTGCTTGAAGGTAATAATGTAGTGCTTCATTTAACACCATAATGATGTTAAATTAAAAGCAGCTCTGAAAGACCTTCATTTTGAAATGGGAAAAAAAAAAAAAAATCAGATCTAAAAAAAGTAAGGAAGCCATGTAGAACAGAATGACATTTTCACTTAGAAATTATATTACTTTTTCTGGAATAGTATTTTCTTATGAAAGCTGCTTCACTTCTATTTCCTATTTTTGGAAAAAAAAAAAAAAAAAGGAAAAACATTACTTACAAGTCTTTTAAAAGATTTAAAAAACAGTCCTCTAGATTAGTTTAACCTGAAGTGCTTACTCTGTAAGGTACTTAGTCAGCAATTCATTTAAAGCACATGCCTGTCTTTCTGTTCCTAAGTAATCCATCTCAAATATGAACATCACATGTAAAGTTTAAACACATACATAGGTGTCTAGGTGAATCAAGGCCTAAAAAGAATATTGATATTATAGTCAGAGTAATTCAGATTTGATTTAATCCATTTTAGGAGAGTTTGGTGAAGTCTGCAGTGGGCGTCTAAAACTTCCTGGCAAGAGAGATGTTGCAGTAGCCATAAAAACTTTGAAAGTTGGCTACACTGAAAAGCAAAGGAGAGATTTCCTGTGTGAAGCAAGCATCATGGGCCAGTTTGACCACCCCAACGTTGTTCACTTAGAAGGGGTTGTTACCAGAGGTAAGCAGCATATCAATCTGTCAGTCAAATAACAGCATAATGACAGAAATTACTTTAGCTTATTTGCAGTCAAAAGATTCAAATTATAAACAAGCTGCACACTCCTAGTGGATTTTCTCCTGATATGTAACTAACTGAAACAATACTTACTTTATGCTGCAACCTGAGGAAAAAATTAAGATGCACGCATGAGTAAAAGATGAAGTACTTTGAACTTGTATTTTTCTAGTTTCATTTACCCTCAAACACCATGCAGAGAAATAAGATTTCTACGTCCTTTCATATTATCTGAAGTGTCATTATTCCAGAGTCCTGTTCACACAACAGGAGTTAGGAGAGCACACTGACATTTTGATTTTTGTGGTTTAATTTTGTGAATCGTGACCAAGTTCCATGCAGACATATAAGAACCTATTAGAGCTCAGTAACAGTGCTAGAGGCCTCAGAAATGTTCGCTGTCTCAGTGATTCAATTCTTCAAAAGAATAATGTCTGTTTTATCGGAAAAAGGCACTCCATTTGTGTTACAGTTTCTCAAACAAAATGTCTTCTTTTCTTTCAGGGAAACCAGTCATGATTGTAATAGAATACATGGAGAATGGGGCCTTAGATGCATTTCTTAGGGTGAGTACAAAACTGAAAGCATATAAATATTTCAAGTGAGCTATATGTATATTATACATAATCACTTTTAAAAACACAGTTTTACATGTGTACATGCTTGATATTCATATAATTAAAACTGTTTTCAGGCTGAAATGGAGCTTTACAAATACTAGCACTTCTCTACATTATTTCAATAAAACCAGATCAGAAATGAGAGGAACAAAGAGGATCACATGAGAACAGTCTAGGAATTTAAGTGATTTAATTTGCCATAGACGTGGTGGTTTTATTATTGCACCAGCTGAACTAAAAATCACTGATACCTGAAGCCCAATGTTCTGCCTTTTGGGAGCAGAATTTACTGTGTCAGGATGGTGGAAATCATCACACAAGAATTCTTAAATAAACTGTGGTTATGTTTAAGAGAAAAATAAAGGAAAAAGAAATGAAAGTTCACAAAAATTTAACATTTTTTGAGTGTGTGTTCTGAACTGGCTAGTTCTAAGTCCTTACCATGTGTACAAGACAGTGCAAGATGATGCATAAATGCTCTATAGAGAACAGAAAACTTATGTTTGTTTGATAAACTCCAAACTATGAATAAAATCATCAGTAGCTAAGGTTCCAAAAGGAGATAGTTCTTATTTTCTTGATACAAATAACTATGCTGAGAGTTGAAGAGCATAGAGGCAAAATAAAGAGCTGAGCATCAGGTAATCTCTGTTCAAAAAGACTTGCCAGGACTTGGCCAGAAATTTATAGTGATTAGCAAGTTTTGTTACTTCTAGTAGATTAACCACTCACACGTTTCTCAACTGAATGTACTGCTTTGTCTCTGGAGAAAACAAAATTTGTGTTTGAAGTGAGTTTCTTTGCCCCAGGATGAATTGCCACAGAAGTAATAAATAAGTAGAAAGCTGAAGTTGTAAAACTGATTCTTATTTCTCTTCTCAGCTATACTAACAAGAATTGCTGCTCCTTTCTTCCCTCCAGAAACATGATGGGCAATTTACAGTCATTCAGCTAGTGGGAATGTTGAGAGGAATTGCTGCTGGAATGAGATATTTGGCCGATATGGGATATGTACACAGGGATCTTGCAGCACGCAATATTCTTGTCAACAGCAACCTTGTTTGTAAAGTGTCAGACTTTGGCCTTTCCAGAGTTATAGAAGATGATCCAGAGGCTGTCTACACTACTACCGTAAGAGAAATTGATGGGTTTTGATAGTTTTGGGATGTGTTTATTAAGAAGAAGCATAACTTCTAGAGAGTACAGATGACAGTAATATATTAATTTATTGAGAAATGTTAACCAGTCAAAAAGAAAAGAGTCTTTGCAGAAATCTGACTTTAATAAGGGATTGATATTTTTGTAAGAACATAAATTTTTATTTGGTAAAATTCTAAAAATTTTGCCCATTATCTTCGTAAGTTTCTGTTTGAACAAATACAGAAGTTTTACCCAGAAAAAAATAATAATCTCATTTATTATGAGCCAGTTAAAATATTTGTAGGCTATTGCTAGTTTTAAGATTATATTTTATCTCACCAAAATGTTGACTAATTTGAAGCTAGACTGTGACAGAGCTCAAATTCTACATCTTCCCTTGCCTTTGGGTGGGGTGCTTTTCTCAAATAAGCATTTACCAGGCACACTATGCTCTTTATTGTTTTGTTGAGCCAGCTTGACTTTCCCACCTGTGGAGCATTGCTGTACCTATTTTCTCATGCTGGGGGAAGGAGGGGCCCCTGGAATCTGCTCCAACAGGCATAGGGATCCAAAAAAACACAGCCCCATTCATGGCTGTCACTCCTGCTGCTTGGCATTAAGTGGGATCCTGGTTTAAAAATGTCAAACCGAGATTTCAAAGGAGCCACTTGACAACTCAATAGGATTTATATGCACAGGATGACATTCCCCTCACCTAACTCAGACAGCCAACAGTTAAATGACTAGTGTAAATCAGACATCTAAGCAGCCTTTGAAAATCACTGGAGGGATAAGCACTTCCAGAAAAATGCATCCAGCTTAGCTTAGACCAGTATCTAACTTTCTGTGGTCCAAGTGTTTTCAGAGCCTAAACTTCCTTAGACTACTTTGAAAATTCTGCAAATGGTCAACTATAGTATATGATATAAGTGCTGCTTTTGATGTTGATGGAAGTAATTAAAAATGCACTTTATGGAAGATGATACAGAAATTTTGTGAAGAAGCCTAATGAAGGGAAGACCCTAGAAGCAGGGTTCTAGGTGCAGGACCCTGTACAAAACAAGTTCATGTGTGGGGTCCTGCACCTGAGGAATAACCCCATGCACCAGTACAGGCTAGGGATTGAGATGCTGCAGAGCAGCTCTGAGGAGAAGGACCTCTCAGTTCTGGTGGACACCATGTTAACCGTGAGCCAGCAATGTGTCCTTGTGGCCAAAAAGGCCAGTGGTATCTTAGATTGCATTAGGAAGATGTTGCCAGAAGGATGAGAGATGTTATTCTGTCCTGCTCTGCCCTGTTGAGGCCATGTCTGCAGTACTGTGTCCAGTTCCATTCTCCCCAGCTCAAGAAAGACAAGGAACTACTGGAGATAGTGCAGTGGAAAGCTACTAAAGTGATTAGAGGACTGGAGTATCTCTCTTAGGAGGAAACACTGATAGTGCTGGTCCTGTTTAGCCTAGAAAAGAGATGACTGAGACAGGATCTTATGAATGCATACAAATCTCATGAGGGCAGGTGTCAAGAGGATGAGGCCAGACTCTTTTCGGTGGTGCCAAGTGACAGGATGAAGAGCATTGGGGCACAGGCCAAAATGCAAGAAGTGTAATTTGAATATGAGAAAAAACTTATTTACTTTGAGGGTGACAGCACTGGAAAAAGCTGCCCAGAGTGGCTGTGGAGTCTCCTTCTCTGTAGATATTCAGAACCCACCTGGATGTGATGCTGTGCAGCCTGTAGTAGGTGAATCTGCTTTAAGCTGCTGCTGGTGAACCTGCCTTAGCAGCAGGGTTGGACTCAATGATCTCCAGAGGTGCCTTCAAATCCCAACCATTCTATGATTCTGTGGTTCTGTAAAAATAAAAAAATTTCTTCTTTTCTATTTTATTATTTTTTTTTTTTTAATAGGGTGGAAAAATTCCAGTGAGATGGACAGCTCCAGAGGCCATCCAGTATCGCAAATTTACATCAGCAAGTGATGTGTGGAGTTATGGAATAGTTATGTGGGAAGTCATGTCCTATGGAGAACGGCCTTACTGGGACATGTCAAATCAAGATGTAGGTTATATGTNAATAGGGTGGAAAAATTCCAGTGAGATGGACAGCTCCAGAGGCCATCCAGTATCGCAAATTTACATCAGCAAGTGATGTGTGGAGTTATGGAATAGTTATGTGGGAAGTCATGTCCTATGGAGAACGGCCTTACTGGGACATGTCAAATCAAGATGTAGGTTATATGTTGCCTATTTGTGAGCATGTGTACAGGTTAGGAAAACAAAAATTACATACTGTAAACACATGCATATGTTTTCACTATATATGCATAAAATGTTGGTTTAGAAATAAGATTTAACAAAATAGTGTAGGGTTCTAACATAATGAAGAAGTTACAAAGCTTTCACTTTTTACCTGTATCTCTAAATCAACATCAAAGTTGAAGTAAAAGAAGATAAAAGTGTAAATGATGAGTCAGTTTGGCACAGTGCAAAATTGTTAATATTTGACAGGTCTCAGTGTCAAAGATTTCATGGACTGTCAAAATATGGGCAAACAAGTCCTTGGGGCAGAGAAAGAGAAATATTTACATTCCCCAGACACCCAGTAGAATTTCATTTCTTTTGACACCTTCCTTCTGTACCAGACTCAAACATAAAAGAAGTCTGACAGGAATATAAGATGCCTCAAAGGCAAACTTTACCTATCTTTCAGGAAACAGTAAGGAAAAACTTTTAAATAGAGGAGAAATTTCAGTATCTTCATGCTTCTTCTTGGATTTTGAAAAGTATTTTCTGTTTTGAAAACTGCAAGGAAATCACATGACAGAACCTTCTTCATAAAACAAATAATTACCAGTTCTTGCAGTTTTGTCTCTTTTTATAAACTTACATATTAATCTTCAATAGCACCTAGTAAAAAAATGCATCACTTGTTTGGTAAAATAATTTAAATTATTCCTGTAAACTGTGATCTTCCAGCATGTCCTCCCAGAACATATACACATCCTACCAATCCCATAGATAAATCTATCATTCAAAAATATAGAACCATCTTATGATTAGTTTTTTATTCTTCTTCACAGTTACCAATGGGAATATTTAACGGGAATAAAAAATGCTAGCTGTGTCTCTTGTAGTTTTGCGTATAAACTCAGGTAGTTTATACATTTTAAATGTATAATTTTGCCTAAAAGTGGATGTGGGGGTAGTCATAGACCAGGTCTCAAAAAACATATGTCTCCCCGACTCTGGATCTGTAGATGTCATGTGCTTAATTCTGCCCCTCTTCATTTAAGTCATTGTTGTACATTAAGGAGGATACAAATTTGTATTGTGATCTCTTTTTAAAAGTCCTCCTTTTAGCAGTACCTGGAGCTAGGGTGCACCACAAAAACACTCATCCTACAAGCTCCCCACAGAGGAACAGTGGGCTCAGCACAGGTGATAAGCAGAGTCCCCTCAACTTCTCTGAGTAGTGGGCTCCCCTCAGCTTAATCCTTGCTGGTAACAGAAACCCTCAGACCTCTGCACTTTACCTATTCCCCTATTAGACTGCTACTGTCTGCCTAGTCCTCACTGTCATTCTGTTACTGATCCTGGCACAGGTTAGTTTTGCAGAAGAGGACAAAAGCTTAGGTTTACTTTGCTGTACTCCTGGATTTATTACCATTGTTATGATTATTAATTTGTAAAATTACTATATACCCAGAAGTAAAGTGATAACATTATGTTGTCCTGTGACCTGTATTTAATACTTCTTGGTCAGCAACCAGTATATTCAGTGAACAGACCTGATGCTCTTCTGATCTACTTTACAGCTTCAGATAGCCTGATTATGACAAAAGCACACTTGGCCCTTATCAGTACTCCCTTTTTCTCTTCTTGCAGCAAAAGTAGAATTTGAAATACATATTGTGGGAAGTGTACATAATATTAATATAATAATATAAATTAATAATATGATAAATTATAAATATTAGTAAGAACTCTAGCTGTGTTCTCTATGTAGCATTACTTATTTTAAAAAAAAGGAATACAGACTTTTGGAACCCCACCCCCACTTTTCTTAGTAGAGTGGACACTTGTAGTACCTTTTGAAGTGCCCAAGTTTTGTATAATTTTATTATTTTTTTTTAAATAAGCCTTATTTACCAATATTTTAGAATATTTTTTTGCAATGTTTTGGACATGTCCAGAAATTCTATCCATCTGTAGCTAACTCATTATTTTATGTTTCTCCGTTCCACCCTTCTTGCTCAGAACACACATCAGAGAAATTGATCGTGCAGTATCCCAAAATCCTTTTAAAAATTTCCATCTTGATTCCTAACTCTCTTCAGATTTCTCTGCAGCTCATAATGAATGTGAGAAAGTCCTGCTCATGATCCTTGTGTTCATGTTTTCACTAACTCATGCACTCTTAGATATAGTCTTACCTAGGTGGCTTGCCAGTTCTGAGGCTCTTAGATATTTTGATGATCGTGTTGCTTTTGCCGTTACCTACTTTTTTATTCCTCATTGGAGGTCTTTGCCTTCTGACCTCTTATGCAACTGCTTCTTTTGTGGTAAATCATATGTAGTATGCATAAAGGGTTTAATACCTTTCACTTTTTAGGAGGTCAAAAATTTCTGCATTGCTTTTCATAACACACCAATTGTCCTAAACACACTGTAGCTTATTTTTCACTTTTACTCCATTTCTTTACTGTAAGGAGTTGTTCTTTTGTTTTTTTCCTCTTAATAGTGCTCTAAAGTATCATTTATCTAAATATCTAAAATGTCTAAAGAACATTTTGCTTTTAATGTTCTCTTCCCTGCATAGTACTGTTCTTCCATTTTCCCTGAGATTCCCTGAGATTCCCTACCCTGAGAGATAATGTCACTGTCTCTAAAAGGGCACCACACTCATTCTTCAAGGTGTCGATGTTACTGCAGGAATTGAATATATTTCAGTCATTTTTGAGTTGTCGAATAGCGCTGTCATTCTAACTGTTCAGATAGGAAGCTGAGGCCCAGAGAGATGATGCAGTTTCCCAGAGGTCAGAAGGCATTTTGTGACACAAACCTGCAGTAAGTGCCCTGCCACTGGGCTATACGTTCTCTGTTTAAAGAACTTCTTTTCTGCAAAAGGTTTTGATGCAATCATGGGTTTCGACAGTTTTTTGAAGGTAATTTTGTATTCTTTGCAGTTCTGTCTTTCTTGCAGTCCACTGCTTTTGCATCTTCTCACACAATCTATGGAATATTTTCTATCTATCTGAAGCTATTATTTTCACTAAATCCTAGATATTCACCAACTTTATTTATTATGCCAGGTCTACTTCCTTGGGCTACAACCAGAACAGTTTCTAACCTTGCTTTCTGTACAGACTGAGGGAGAATATGGTCCTATGCACTGCCCTTAAGAAACAAGCACTCTTTCTTAGCAATTCTAATAGTGCCATGTCAGTCAATGTCAGTATACTTGAAATCCCCCATGAACAGTGTTTTAGTCCTTTTTCGCAAGCCTTTATTATCTGCTTTGCTTCCTGATGTGCTTTCTTATCCTGCCCTCAAGGTCTTCAGCAGTTTCCTGTGATTTTACTTTACCCATTTTTATTTTCTGTTTAAATCCAAATGGACTTGGCTAAGGAAGTCAATAGGTGGGTATCATTCTTGGTTCAGACATTTTATGCTCTCCTTGAATGATATCATCACCTAGCAACATCTCTTATTAAATCTAACTTTCTGTTTAACTGATATATTAAAATACCATTCAGCCAGGTCTTCCTCTCTCACATGGCACGTTTCTGCTACTTTATCACTAATATAACATGGCTAGACATAAAATACAACTTTTTTCCCCTAACAGTTTCTGTCTGATAAACATTTTTCTTGGATCCTTTCATAATATCTTCAGGCTTTTTGTATATTATATGTGCATGCACAGATCCCTATCCGTTTACAAGTCAGTTCCTTCTACCACACACTCTTTCATAAAAGCCTTGGGGCAAGTAATAATGCTTTCTGAAATAACTCCATTTATCAATCTATCTGTTGCTTCCTAGGTGAATTTAATTGTTGTTCCCTGCTGCTCACTTGACTAGGTAATATAGCTATGTTCTGCACATATAGAACAGTATTCTTAATAAGCTCAAGCAAAGTCAGGGAAATTATTTGAAAACATGAAGGCTAGTGTCAAAACAACAGACTCATATTTCTGCAACCACAATGGCAAATTTTAATTTATTGATTTTTTCCCCTTTTATTTCTTGAACTGGGTAGCAGTATACATTCTTTAAATATCCCTTGATGAACAATGATTAACTATGTTGGCTACTAGGTTATAAAAGCAATTGAAGAAGGCTATCGTTTGCCAGCACCCATGGACTGCCCAGCAGGACTGCACCAGCTGATGCTGGATTGTTGGCAGAAGGAACGTGGTGAAAGGCCGAAGTTTGAGCAGATAGTTGGTATTCTGGACAAAATGATTAGAAACCCAAACAGCTTGAAAACCCCACTGGGAACCTGTAGCAGGTAAGAAAAGCTCTAGAATGTGTTCTTATGATGATGAATGCACCTGAATATTCTTGGTCGCTGGTTCCAGTTCCCACTTACTCCATGTGTCTCTCAGTTCCTTCTTCCTTCTGTTCCCTGTTCTTCCCTTCCCTCATTTGCCCTTCTTTTTTTACCACGACGAAAAAGGAAATTATTAAAAAATAAGCAAAATAAATAAAGTAAATAACATGAAACTAATACATTTCTCAGCAAACTACTGCCTGCTCATCACTCTTTCCACTCTCTCACCACTAGCAGTTTTTGTTTTCCTTGTTTCTTAAAATTGTGAAGTCTGAAGGGCAAGGGTCGTCATCTACTGTAGTTTTCTGTGGTGCATCCCTTGCCCTAGGAACTGTTACAGTAGAAATAGAAATTAATAATATTCATACTCTGTCAATGTACTTTGACATGCTACACTCTAGATTTTTACCTTTCATTTTCTGGCTTTTACTCTTTTCAGTGATTACATCTCATTGTATTTCATGGTGTAGTTTTTAACGGCTTCATAGTAATTTCAGGAATTATTTAATCATGGTAATGTTTTGATCTGCTAGCTAGATCACTGCACTAGGGAATCAACTGGCCTGTGTTCCGTTCCCAGTTCTTCTACTGACTGATATGCTTGTGTGACCTTAAGCAACTTTGTGTCTCTGCTCTTTCTTTGTCTTTGTTTTGTCCCATCCAATTGAATAATGAGAATAGTTACTTCTATATTATCTAAGATGCTTAAACGAATAGCATCTTTATTTTACTCAGCAACTGTAGTTGCAGCTTTTGTCATGCTAGGTAATAAGGCTGATTTTCTGTTGATGACAATAACCCGTCAGGCTGATTTTGTTTACTCTGACCTTTCATCTCTTACATGAAAAGCTTAGGAAGTATATACTATCAACTACAGAGTAGTCAAGAACTGCTCACAGAATAATCTGAACTGTGTGTAAAGGCCAGTTACATTCTACTCTTGACGTTTTTAATACCCCAGACTTATTTGACTCTCACCTTGCTAAATACTCCCTGATGTTTTACACTTTTTGGAAACAACTTACTTTCCTTTTTCCTTCTCCATAGACCAATTAGCCCTCTTCTGGACCAGAACACTCCCGATTTTACCACTTTCTGCTCCGTAGGCGAATGGTTACAAGCTATTAAGATGGAAAGATATAAGGATAATTTCACAGCAGCAGGCTACAACTCTCTTGAATCAGTTGCCAGGATGACTATTGAGTAAGTTAGTACTGGGCATGTTTAACTTGCATTTAGGGAATTTCTAGGTAAAATAATACACAATGTTCAACTCCAAAACTTTACCCTGAGTATAAACATGGTACTTGGGGGTAAGCCAGCAAGTTTAACAGCTGATGATGTTATATTAGAGCATCCCATGATGGCATCACCTTTTCCCCTGCTTTTGAGACCAATTGCAATAGCAGCAAGAGTCTAGAATTTGAGGGAGACTGTGACCAATTTCAAAGTATGTATTTATAGGAAAATAACCACTTCGCCTCCACTACTTAATTGGTACTTTTTTCCAGGCTTGTACTAGGAAGATGTGGAATTTTCTTCTAATTGGCTGGGGGCAGTCTGTGTCCTGCAAGAAATGACTTTGCATCACAATAAGTCTATAGAAGCAAAACAATTTTCTGAAGGCAAGCATGGCCTGTATTGGTACTGCCATCTTAAACAGGTCTTCTTGGCACCCTGCAAACATCATTCTTATCCTGGTGGTTGCCAAACACATATAATTCCTCTTACAGAGAACAGTGGTTTTCTGTGCAAGTTTCTAAACAATAATCTCAAGTTTGCAACCCTACTCTCATCTGCCTGGTATTAGTAGGGGTCTCAGCCTATAGCTGGAGAGCTGTCATTAAAGCCCACAAGCTTCTACTAGATCAAGTAGCACTAGTAGCAGTGGAATTGAAACAGCTGCTCTTTCATTTGCATGATGGGTATGGGTGAATATGCAAAGGGTTTCTCTAGGCATCTCTTTAGGAGTCAGAATGTGATCCCCAAAATCTTGTATTTATGCATAACTTTGTCCTGAAAGCCACCTGAAGTATTTTAGAAGAGGAGTGTCTCTTTCTTCAGGTGTCCCTAAGAGCCACAATGAAAGATTATCATAGTGAAAACATACTGGCCTCATTCTTAGATGTGGAGATACATGCAATGTAATTACATGACAGTTGACATGTAATTGCACTCTTCACTGAGTTGAACAGTGCCTATATGAACTTCACAGTACTGAGCTGAGGTTCCAGTGTAGCTTCAATGTTAGAAACCTGTAGCACAGACCACTTCGTAGCTTTGAGTCACAGTTGAATACCATACAATAGCAGTCTAAGTTGAAAAATTAACAATGTACGCATTTATCTTTCCCAGGGATGTGATGAGTTTAGGGATCACGTTGGTTGGTCATCAAAAGAAAATCATGAGCAGCATTCAGACTATGAGAGCACAAATGCTACATTTACACGGCACTGGCATCCAAGTGTGATAGACATTTCTCCCTTATGAGGGAGGTGACAGACTGAGAGAACAGCACTGGCCTTCAGTATATATGAAGTGCTGCTAGAAGACACTTGATTTCCTGGGTCCTTCCTGCAGTGAATAGAAGAGCTACAAGAAGCACCTACAGACTTGAACTCCTAAGTGCCACCAGAATTTATGAAAAGGGAATTAGGATCCACCAGTGGTGGCAAGGAAAACAGCAGTGACAATAAACAAAGTACTACCTGAAACATACAAACACCTTGAGCTCTCTAACCTCCTTTTTATCTAATAGACTTTTTAAATGTACATAAAAATTTAAAAAAGAATATATTTGTCAGATAAAATCATGATATTATTGTTGAATTCAACAAGATATTTTCCTTAAATCTGTGATTTCTGAATCTTTTTTTAATCATTTGTGTTTATTCTTCATAAAGACTTTCTTTTAGTATGATGTTTATATCTTTGGACCTTTTTAGTGCTAATTCTATGACACATTACTACACTGGGTACCTCTGAAGGATTATTTGAATTCCTAGAGATTTAAGAAGCATGACCAAGCAATGTATAACTGTCCGAACTTTGGTATCCTTTTGTGCCATTTACTTTTGTTAGATCAGCACCGTATTGACATGGCTAGCTAATTGGCAGGGAGTCAGGAAAATGCAAGGTGCCAAGAGCTCTGATATTTTTTAAAGAATTTTTTAAGGTTACACATATACTATCTTTTAAAAGAAAACAAAAGAGAAAAAAGAAAAAAAAAAAAGAAAAAAGAAAAGCAATAATGACCCCTAAGTAGTTCTAGGCACTTTTAGCAAATTGTTTGCAAGATGATTTTAATGGACTAGCGTTAAAGTGAGATATATTCTAAGATGTAGATCTACAAATGTAAACCTGCTGAGATACTGCATTGAATGGACAAGTGATTGTAGGAGTGTCTCAGAACACAGGTGCAGTTCTCCAGTGTTACCTAAACTGTTTAATCTGAGCACATCACTTTTTTTTTTTCCAGTACTCTGCATTAGCAAATCTGAGAGAAATAGCTGGCATATATTTTGTATGAGTTTAAGCCGTATACAGTCCAGCTGTCAGAATGAGGACATAGATTTTATATGAGAACTGTAGAGCATGAGGCAAGGGGCAGTTCAAAATTTTCAATTTTTTCATAAGCTTTTGCTCCTCTGAACAATTATGCACGTGTGTGCTCACACAGACACAACAGTCATTCAGCAGCAGCACAGATGCAAGTTTAGTTGCTCAATGGAATATCTTCACACCATTTATAGATAAATTTTGATTAAAATATTTAACTACTATAAGCAATAATGAACAGTGTCTCTACAGATATTGCAGGAATGTATGTGAATCAGAGAGAAACGCTTTAAAAAAATCCGAAAATTGTGAACTACCCCAGCAATGAAATGCTGTACTTCCAAAGAGAATTGGGCTGCTTCTATTGATTTTGATAGAGAAAGATCCCAGGGATCAGTCATAAATTGGTCTTGTTTGATAATGTGGGCATCCACACAAAAAAAATAAAAACAAAAGAAAAACCCTGTAAATGTTCCTTTGTAAAACTTGTAAATTTTATTTATACTGTCTTGTTTTGTACACATATTTATGTGTAGTGAGCTCTGAAAACATTGAAAATGCACTATATTTTTCTATTTTACTTGCAGAGCATCACAAACAAACATGTATATTCAGTGCTACATAATGTGTTTTCCCACATTTAGGACCAAAGATAGTTATCAAAAACTTAAATGCATCATTTTCACCCTCCTTTTTTCTCCCCCTTTTTAGATCACTGTACAGTGTTATATTTGTCATTTTATTTATTTGTTTCGTAGAAAAATTATTTTGGTTATACTAAGTTTTTGTCCCCCCTGCTTTTGTTAAAGAAAATCTGTAAAAAGCTTTTAAATAACATAATCCCGTTACATAGACACTTCCATTTGTAATCTTTGTAATAGACTGTAAATATATTTTTGGAACTATAATGCAATGTGCATAAGGGTTATTTTTCAGTGTCCATATATGATTGTTTATACAATTCACAGCACTTTACAGTCATGCTGAGAAGCCTAATTTATTGCCTGGATTTGGGCAGAGTAAGAAAGAAAGGTGAATATTCTTATTTCATATTAGATTGTCATTCATTAGAAATGGAGTTATTTTCTTGTATGCAGCTCACGACGGTTTTTTAACTATTAAAATTAATTTTTCTAGAAATGCTGTAGAAATAAGACACAGAGTAGACTGCATGCCCAGTAATCGAAATTAGTGCACACAAACACTCAGCCAAGGCACTTCAAGTAGCCGTTGGAACACTCTTGATTAATAAACACCCATTTTGTGTTATAACAAATGCTAAGTGCCTCACTACTGGGGTGAGCATCTGTGGGCAGCTGCACAGGGTGCTTGTCAGTTGTACTGCTACTTTAGGCACCCAGCTATGAATTTAGGAGTCTTAAGTTCAGACACCTTCTTCCTTATAAATCTTGGCTATTGTTTCTAAGGGCTTGGTGATTAAAGGTGCGATGCAGCAATGCTGGTATTGCTGAGAACTCACAAACCCTAAATGCAAGAGAGTTAAGGCCAGGCTTCACCTTTAGGAATTTTTCAATATTCTGAAACACAGAGGCCTCAAAGCACGTGTGGTTACCTGGGCTCACACATGTGAAAGTGAGGACCCTAATGGTATTTCTTCGTTATTTTTTTGTTGTTTGAGTTCCTTATTGTTTGTTGGTTTACTTCTTTGAGTGGTAAATATATTTTGTCATTCATCTATATACCTTGACTGCCTTAATGTTGTCACAGATTTTTACACATTTGAAGGGTATAGAGTAGACCCAGAAAGCACAATAGCTGTCAATACTCCTATCGTATCTATCTGCCCAGAACATTACTTCAATTTAGAGCATATGCATGTAAATGGATTTGCAGCAAGTAGAGCAGCAACATATAGGTATTGGTTGCAGTTCCTCTGGTTCCAGAAAAACATAGTCCAGTGTAAGAAAAATTAAAGTGCAGTGAACTTTGATGTTCATGGTAGAAACTGAAGAAAAATCTGGGTCAGAGGGAAAATTAAAGGCTAAAAGACAAAGACATCTCAGTTCTGGCTTAAGTTCATTGAATTTGGAAATCATGCATCGCTGAAGGCAGATTATCAGGCTGTCAGTGAGGCTGTCTTTCTTGAATTTATCCATCTACAAGTGTCTAAAAGAACGATGCCTAAGACAAACAGGATGAATCTCCCTCTGGGAATGCTTATCTCCATTACCTGTAGGGGGAACCCAGATGATTAGCTTAAATTAGGCGTCTAATGGCTAGATAGTTAAAGTTGGGTGAGGTGGTTCCTACCCTGTATGTCCTTGGCAGCTGCAGTTTCCCCTGCAAGCTGAGTGCTGTAGAAAGGCAGCTCCTCCACTACTAGTATGTCCCAGAATGTATTTAAACTGGGCTTTATCACAGAAAGGGGTGATTTTTTTATTTTTTTTAACTATTATTCAGAGATTTGTAACAGATCATCTAAATGCTTTTTTGTATATGGGTATTAATTCTTGAAAAATTTGTGATTGTCCTGAGGAAGACCTGCCTAGTAAATTACAATTATTTAATATTTTAAATAATCAGAAGTATTTGCTGACATACTGCTTCATACAGAGGTTATGTGATCAGATATGATAGTTGCTGTTTGCAAAAACATGTTTATCTAAAGCCTTGTCATGTAAAAATCTCCAGGAGGCACAGATGCTTAAATGTATCTCAAATTGAATGTTGCCCTTAATATCTCAATAATTGAGCTCTGTCTGTATTATTCTTCAATTTAAATGAGGGGGTTTTATATTTGTTTAAGCTTGAGTTATCTGGCATCCATAAGGGATTTTGAAAAACATGATTTTAAATTAAATTTGCTTTTCTTCACTAATAGTAATATACGGTAAATAGTTTCCACTGTTCTGAATGTTACAAAAACTATTGCTTTAATGTGGGGGGATAAAGAGGGTTATTTTTGTTTTGTTGTTGGTATTTTTTTACATTTATTGGTTAGTAGTTGAAATAAAAAAAAAAATAATAATAATTTGTCCTTAACTTTCTAAATAATTCACATATAGCAATTTTGAGAATTACTTAAATTCTGTGACTTTTGGGTTACTTCTGAGTGTGATGATCATATCATTACAGCCATAATACGAAGTGATGCCAAAACACCCTGCCCCAAGGGTGGTTCAGCCAGCATTCAGTTGCCCAGTAGTGGCATGAAGCCATCCACTGGCTGTGTGTGGGGAGTGAAGACCAAAACTGGTCATTCCACCTTTTAAAAGTATATATGTGACATGTTAGAGCTAACACATCCTTAATGAATTACTTCCCTGCATGCAGTTAGAAACTGATATGCTCATGATATGCATTTTGTTTTGGTGGGTTTAGTTTGTTTTATTTTAAACAAGTGACATTTTGGATGTTTGTGGAAGAGAACAATTCCCAGGCAGGACGACAAGACCAGTTTAAGAAAACTACAATATAAATTCTTTCCTAACAGTAATTCTGGCAGCAGGTGCTGCAGGGGTATTGAGGCAGCTGGTGCTAAGATTTGCTGAGCAACCAGCACAGCAGGGTTTCTGCATTGTCAGGACCTGTTAGGATTGTATTTCTGATTAATTAACTGATATGTAGAAAAAGACACATTTTCCCCCACTAGCTTGGAATGGATAGATGGTAGATCTGGGATGCTACTCAAAAGTCATAGCCTCAAACTAATTTCTAGTAAACCAAGAAATTCTGGGCAGCAGCCTATATTTTCTCTCCTGTTCCCTTAAGGGTTGTCAGTCATAGCCAACAATTACAAAAGAACTTTACAATACAAGAGATCTTTATTGTTTGCATAGTGCAGCCCTCTATTTACTTGGGAATAGGCAGGTCTGTAATTAAATTTCCTGCAAGAAGGATTGTGGAGGGATGGGATGAGGAGGATACAGAAGTCTGGGGCGGGGGAGATGGCCAACCACATATGAAAAATAAAGGAAGAAAACAATCCAACAAATAACCTGTGAAACCCAAAGTATGACTGGGCTCACCACTTTTGTAACATATTCCGTACAAGAATTTGAAAAATATAAGATATTAAACCATAGACATAAAATCTCCAATATCCTGACAAAAGACTTGTGACAGAATGCAAGCTACATTTGTGGGAGTGTTTTCTTTCTGGATTTGGTTTTATGAGATTTTAAAGTTAGGATAATTGACACAGTAAAATCTGTTTGGACAGGCTAAGGAACAAAATCAGCATGTCTATCATAACCATGAAATTCTCAGTGCACTTTCAGGGTGGGTAAGAATTAGGCAGTTTCAAAAGTGAAAGGGTTCATGGAGTTTATATGCTGTATAGACTGTGTAGGTAATGTCCCAAGAAATTATGAAAGGTTAAAATTTAAAGAGAAAAGCTTCACTTTTGTACCTGGTAAAAATTCAGAAAATGGGAGGGAATGTGAAGTGTGTGAAGCCGTTCAGAATGTGTGAGTCTAAATTGTAGGGCTCTGCTGACTTTGCTGGCAGGAGAGTTAAGGAGTGTAAAGATTTTTTTGTTTCAATAAAGAAACAGTGTTAATAAAATATACCTAATAATCTAATGGGGAGTGGTTTCAGTACTCTGATTTTTCCTCAGGACAGATTGGAATTTGTCAAAGACACTAAATTGAGACAGATGGTAAAGCAACTGGTAATACACAGCTCATTCAAGCAGACTTGAAAGAGACATGAAAGGAGGATTTTGCATTAAAAGCCTGAAAATAAAACATGAACTCTGATGCTATTTACTCTTGGAAGGTCTTACAGTAGTTTAAGTCTAGGGTAATAATAGCAGACTCTAACACTGATCCTACACAAATTGGGTGAAATTAATATCTAGTTAAAGTGACCAAAAAGAACCACAAGTCAAAAAAAAAAAAATAGTTCATGGCTTGATAGACTGTGAAAAAAAGATGTGCTACAGCCATGTGAAACTTGTATAGCCAGCCAAATGAGTTTTGGACAAAACAAGACATAATGCCTAATGTGAGAAAACCTAAATGGGGAATAGAAAATATATTAATCCACGGACCAAGTCTTAAGTACTTAATTGAATCAAATAACTAATTGTAGAACAGTGCTGCTAATAATAATAATGGAAATCTACAACTTAGAGGTTATCTGATGAATCATAATATAGCTAAGTCTGAAAAATGCAGTCAATGCTTAAGCCATAGCTATGGCCAAGGACTTCTGTGTGCTATTGATACTGGACTTCTGTGAGTCTGAGTATTGCAAGTCATTTATATACTAGAGACATTATAGCCCTACATCAATAACTAAAGCCTTCCTCTTTTGAGCCAGAAACAGGACTACTGAAGAGTCTGTATAGCCTATTGAATGCTATATAAATTATCCTCTTATAATTTCTTCAGAATTACCAAGAAAGCCGTGAGTTTTACATTAAGAAACAAACTTCCTGCTCCAAAGATGCCATCTCACTGTAAAGAAAAATAATTCATTAGTTTTACTAGTACATTAAAATGGGGCATGAAAGAGGCTAGACTGAAGAGTAATAGAATGTATCCACGTTGATTTCTCACATTTCATGTCTGTAGAAACATCACTTGGGCAATTTCTTGACTATCATTCAACCTGTCTTACTATGCCAGATTCCACTAGCTTCCTGAAGGGCTGCAGGTCCATTTTCAGGATGTTTGCTGGAAAATGTTTCAATTTCCTCAGGAACAAACCAGCCTATGCCAAGAATGCTTGTGTGGCTTGAGCAAGAAGGTTCAGGAATCTCAGATTAGCCCTTTTCGGATTGTTCTTTTCAGTCATAGTCATAAATTGTGTTCTCCCACTGAGGTTGCAAATAGTAAATTGCATGAGAAATCTGATTTGCCTGGAATAAACTTAACTAAAATCATCCAGATACCTCCTGAAGGCCATTCAGGAATGGCAGGTTTTAACTGGTGGGTAGGATTTTGCTTAGGAAGTAGGGGGAGTCATTGTGTGCAGTTATTCACACTCTGTTAAACACTTCACTTATCAAAGTATGGAACTTTCTGGGCAGCAGTTATTGTGTGTCACTGTCACTGAAACTAGACCACAAAATGCAAAATGTGTGAGTTTGCAAGATTAAACAAATTAAAAAAAAAAAAAAATTCTATAACAAAATATAGACTGAGTCTTCACCATTTCTTTTTTTTGTTCTTGGCTGCACTGGTGCTTCCATATGGGGTCAGCGGAAGAGTAAGATGTGTCCAGACAACAGAAGAAAAAAATTTGGCTTGGGTGGAGTGCCAAGTTATTGGGAATTGCCCAGTAACACCAGTGATATAAGCTGATTGAGTATGTTTAAAATAATATCAAAATATTGTACAATCTAAGAGAGAGCTGACTGGCAGAAATCAAAGCACTTGGTGAGGGAAATGTTTCAGGGCAGTGGGAGGAAAAAGTTACCTCTGTGATTTTATACTTCCCGTAATGAATTGGCAAAAGTCTCATTCCTTTTTACTATTACAAGCCTATTTCTTACGGATTTTATGAAATTAATACAGCTGGATTAGTGAAAGTCATATGGAAATGAATGCTTTACCTGTGTTATCTGCTTCTGAATTATTTGCTGAAAAAGAATAAGGATATTCCCTAGAAATATTACCTGCTGTGAGTATAGCAAAGTATCTTAATAATTATGGAAAAGAAAAAAAAAGGTCCTTATAATGTAAGCCTTCAAAGCATCTAATACCATTTTTACCCTCGTATTTTGTTATATTTTGAAATAGGATTATGTAGAGCTGATTTTTTTTTTTAAACATCCAGTGCTGTAAAGTTATTTAAATTTAAAATTCTAGAGGAGTAGATATTATATATATATATTATAATCCTTTTACAAGTAGTCACATGATATTTAATGTTAAATTTTCAAGTCTAAACTAACACTGCTTCACTTTAGATACCAGAGAAACAGAAAACACATAACATACAGTTATGCAGCTGTACATCTGTCATTGAGTCATCACGTCATACTTTTGTGAAACAATGTACTACATTTGGCAGTGTTTAGACCTCAAGTTCTATAGTGTGGCTACTGTTTTTTTATTTAAGGCCTTTCAGTGATGGAAGCCCTTGTTTGCTAAGGTCAGTAAGCATTAGTAAGCAGATGAACATGATGTAAATCAGTAGAAGCCATTTGCTGAAATTATGGAGATACCTCACAGAGGTGACATCCAGCTCTCACCAAGGTTCCTTTCTCTCCTTGTCTAGTGTAACTGCCAGAACCAACAGACCAGCTCCCCTCATGCTTATTGATAGCTGAATTGTGGCTACCCATAGTTCAGGATACACAGCTGATGAAAATGTCACACCTCTCTGGCATCCTTTTACCTCAGTTTACAGTTTACCTTATCTTTTTGTGATATGATGAATGGCCTATTTCTTGTCTGAAAACACATGGAAATTTTACATATCTCGTGGGTGAGAAAGGATAGAAAGCATACGACTGGCTCAACAGCTTTGGACTGCGAGAAGATATTACAAAAAGGCCCACATGATACTTTCAACCTCTGTGTGGGAAGGCAGAGACTCTGTAGGTATTCATATATTGCCACACACTTTGAGCTGCAGCTGCTTGCCTGGGAGAAGGCTGGTTAGGCTAAGACTAATCCAAAATTACCTCTGAAATTTCTTCCTGCACTGTACAATCTCTTCACTTCCTGAAGCGCCTTTCCCCTCCAGAAATCCCCTCCCTCTTAATCTAAAATTGATATTTATGACACTTCTCTGAGAATGAGAAGACTGTTGTTCTGCGTAAAATGGAATTATTTCATGGAAGAGCTTGAGTGGCCTGTTATGTCCCAGAAGAGCTAATATTTTGGTCTGTATGCCCCACACTTCCGCATACCATTTTGCCATTGTTCAACTATTAGATAAAATGCATATGACCTCTTTGATTCTCCTTTTATATGTGTTTCCTATTGAAAGGATGTATTTCATCATCTACTTTAAGAAAAGATTTAGGACTCTGAATCTCTGAAAACAGCTTCCTCGGGACACATCCAGATTTACTGCTAGGATACATGATGGCTTACCAAAGAACCTCTGAGAACTAGATCTCACTGGGTTTTCTTTCTGTGGAAGTTATATTGTGGGTGGTAATGAGCATGTGCTAATTTTGTCCCATTAGTGACTACAGGTATGGCCTTGGCATGTGTCAGAGACTAGGTAAATGAGTACTAAATTCAACCAGTCTGTAAGATCTTCCAACCAAGAACTGCAGCTTATCCTTTCGTCATCAGGAAGGATAAACATTCAGCCCATTTATCCACTGTCTTTGACTGGCTTTCAGTTTCTCCAAACTGTTTTAGGTTTCTATCTCTTTCTAGGGAGACAAAGTATCTAATTCAAGCCTGGAATGACATTGGACAGCAGGGCAGCTAGAAGTGAAGCATTATGATGATTGCTAGGTCATATAGATGCAAAGAAATTATAAAATAAATTTGCTAAGTGTGACACCAGCATCCCCATCTCCCATTTGTTGATGTTTCATAGTTGTTAGCTTGCTCTGGTGAAACAATCTGGCAGAGAGAACTAGGTGCATCCTAGTAAAGCTATGTCACAGTCCAGAGTCTATGTGCACCATCTCATCATCCAGCAACCTTCATCCTGATCCTGACAATATAAATGTAACCTAAAGTTTTAAATGCTAGTGCATCTAAGTGGTATTTGTGACTACCATTTGCCTTTAGCTTTGGATAAATTCACATCAATCATTTCTATTAATTCAAAGACATACTTGACTTCAAAAGAACAAGAAACTTAAAATTTAAAAAAATCTTTCTTTTGGAAAGGATTTCTCCTCAGAGTTACTTTTTGTTGCATTCTTTTCACACACATTCCTTGCATTACTAGGGTTTCAAAGGACAGGTGCAGAAGAACCTAATAAAAGCAAGATTAGCTTAGGTAATACCTTGCCTCTATGTAAAATTTGTCCCTAGGACACTACATAAGAGGCAGAAAAAAAAATGTTCTCTCCCTTCATCAGATTGTTTCATCTAGCTTTTCTTTTTGTTTACTAAGCCTCGGATATTATGGCTATTAATATTGTCAGATCCTCTTCTCAGCTTATCATAAAACATCTGCTCCCATTTTGTCCAGTTTGGTGACAGAGATGTATGGCATGCTATAATGTATTAATAATGTTCTTTTCTTGGATAAGTATCTTCTCTTTGATTCACACTGTTAAATACTCTAATCCATATGCTGGAATGGCAGATACTACTACTTTGGAATCAACTGTAAGAATATTGGTTCTTATGGCAGGGGGACATTCCTCCACTAGTTTATTTTTCTTTAGTATTAGTGTTACATTGGCTTGTCTCAATGTCTGTAATAAATTGCTTTTCTCCCAGGAATTTTCAAATAATTTAGTTAAGAGATTGCTAACCATATGTACAATAATTTCCATTTTCTGGCCTACATCCATTAGTCCTAAAACTATATTGTTTTAGAGATTTCATACGGCTAGCCTGTCACTAAATGTACAGTAAAATCCACAACTTTTTCTTCTTTTTCTAAGCTCTGGGGGTTTGTCTTTGGCAACATAAGTAATATAAACTTTGTCTTTGGATTCCTAATATCATGTAATGACCAAGACAAGTCAGTTAAAATGTTTTATAAGACTCTTTAGTGATACTAAGAGCACTTCTGGTGGTATCAGTTAGGCTAAAGGAGAGTCTACTTTATTAGTTTCCATGCTAGAATTTAACTACTTGTGTATGCTTTTTTAATTAAGCAGAGTTTAATTAAACACACCCATTCCATTCTTTTTCCTGCTTCTGTTTTAAAGAGTTATCGACATCTTCTCTCCGTCCTTAATTTTATACCCAAACACCCATCTGAAAAACTGCACCTCATTCATTTATTTCCTTTATTTCCAATACTGAAATTGTCAATTATAAGCCTGTGGCTCATTGAGATCCAACATGAAATGCAACTACATTTCCTTCATGTTAGAGATGTTTGCTTGAGAATCTTTGGGTTTATTAATGTTTACCTAGCTAGTCGATGAGAATTTTTGTCAAGCAGTGGTATATACATGGCATGATGATGATAGTGTAATTTACCTCTATAACTTCCTGATATCAGGATTCTGCTGCACTGCCAATTTCATATCTGTTGTTATTATTTGTTTGACAGAATCAAAAACATGCCAGGTGCTTTGCAAAACAGAGAACAAGAAAAATCCCTTTCCAGAAGAGATGACAGCCTGAATAGAAATGAAATAATGGCAGGAGACAAAGGAAGCAGAAAGGGGAAGCAAAACAAGAGTTATAACCATAAGATCATGAGATTGGTTTGGAGGCACAGTGAACGCTATGAGGCATTTTTTTAAAACGCATAAGGACTGTAGTTGGGATTAGAGAATGGAAATGTAGAAAAGAAGCTTGGAAAGGAATGGAGAAGAAGGGAGATACAAACTGGCAACAGGAGGAAGAGTAAACAGAGGTGTATGGGAGAGGCCAGCACACACACCTGACAAACTGAGGATTATGACTAATGACAAGAATGAAAGACCACATCTGAAGAGCATGATGATTTCAGGAGGATGGCGAAGCAGGACGTGGTGATGCTGCTAGGGAGAGAAGAGCCAGCAAAGCTGCCCTGGAAGCCTGCCCTGGAAGCTCCTCACACTAATATAACCCTGCTTCCCCATCTTCTTTCTAGCTCCCCTCTTATACACAAAATATGTATGTAGAAGAGTAAAGGAGAAGGAGAAGCAGCTAAATCAAACATTTTCAAAGATCCTGCTGGGGAAGAATTTTAAGCTGGGATGATACAGATTTACTTCTACTGATGCTGTTGCTTGTAGCAAGTGGCAGAGTGCATCCTGTTAGCCTTTCTTATGTAGACAAATCGATGGGTGTCTTCACCACTACTTACAAATAGGCCTTGCTGGGAAATACTCAGCAAAACTATCATACTCCAGCCAGACAAGGGCATTTAAAAATGTCCTTCCATTATCAGAAAGAAGCAGAAATTATAACATTCACATTGAAATGGAAACAGGGAAAGAAATATTTAAGTACTTTCTTTTCAAACTGAAAATAATCATTTTGATATTACAGAAAAATATAGGGGAGGATTTTTCTCATTTAAAAATTTCATCTTATAATTTTTCACAAAAAATTCTGATAAAATGGGATTTATTTTAATTATGTTGGATTGGCTTTTTTCTTTTCTTCTAAAAAACTAGTGTTATTTTTAGAAGAAAACTTGAAAATTTCCATTTTCAGTCTCTCAGACACTTTAAAGTGCCCTGGTTTCCAAGGTAAGAATTCCTCAGGAGTAAAAAAGCTGCAGAATGGCCAGTCTAATCTCTTCCTTACTTCCTTCTCCTCTGCTTTGGTGACCAGACATGTCTAAAGATTAGGCTGCAAAGAGCAAAACCAGTTGCTGTGTCTCCCTGAGAAAAGGCACTTTGCCAACTTCTTTTAAGAATTATTAAGTAGATCTGCTTACAGGAAATCACTTCTTTGCTGCAGACTGTCTCCATTTAAATCCTCCTCGCAGCTCTTCCATTTTGCCTGGGAAAGTTTATCAGAAAGCACACTGGAAAGGTTCAGATCTTTCTGTCTCCAGTGAAATTATTTTTAGACATAGTTACAGCCTGGCAGATGCACTGGTATGACAGTTGAGAGCCTTCTGATGGTAATGGGAGTATTCTGTTGCTTTGGCATTTATAGACACTTTTTGCTTGGTACTTCTGACTGCAAAGTATTGATGTTTAGGGTATTATAGGTACTTCCCCATTGTATTATTTCTCATACGTTTTAGAGGACAGCACTAGATAAATCTTTCTTCTCCTTCAGGGTAACACAGTTTTGTATGAGTCATTCAGCTTGAATGTACACCAGGGTGATATCAAGTTGGTTGTTGAAAGAGCTTATCAGTAGGATGACCATTTTTAGTCTCTTCTAGCAGTGAAACGATGTAAGGATTGTTTTCCTGAGATAACAGCCTCATTTAAGAATATCTTGCTGGCTCTGGATAGGATTCAAATCAAATAATTCATCTATGTGAGGAGGAGACAATTGTGTGTCATAGCTGAAACATTACCAAAAACCCTTAACTGATTGGGTTTGTCCCCCTTCATTTGAAGATTTTGGTAAATGGTGGCTTCCTGGATACTCAAAGGGCAAAAATGGCCAAGTGCATCTTTTCTTTTATTGTCTTCAATTTGAACTTTGCTTAAGCTGATTAAATTCTTGTCACCTCAGGGTGCCATTTTAGCAATAAGGTTTACATGACTTATTCTGTCAATGCAGAAACTTCAGCTACTAAAGAACATACCAGGAATAGAGTTAACAATGCTCAGCAGTGCCTGAAGAATCAGGCCCACCTCAGTAATTTCTCTACACCATTATTGAAATAATGCTGGAATTAAATCATTTAACCTTGGTGTCAATTTACAAGATCTACCCTGCTTAAATTCTTACAATCAAAAGTAGCTCGAAGTTTTATAACAGTCCACATATCATTATTAAAAAAAAAGAGACTGCAATCTTTTTTACGTATCATTTTTATATATTTCAAAGAACCCCATTAGCTCAGTTGAATACAATTTTTTTCAACAATGGACCCAGCATAAAGCAGTATCAAAACCTAGTTAATACTTTTACTAGTTAATTTTGGTCAAGCTTCAGATTTTGCATAATTTTGCCCCTGCTTCTGACATGACAGCAGATACAGAAGAGAGTGTACCTATGTTTTGGCCCTGAGAGAGGATTCCACTGTGTAGTACCTTCCCACCCTCTGCTACCAAAAAAATGGATAATTTCAATTGGGAAGGGTAGTATAACCTCTGAAAACTGCAATTTGACCTACCTTCTGAGTTCAGACACTGAACTGGATGGATGATTTGGGAAGGGATATAATACCATCTACCTCAGTAGCCACATGGTGTTAAAGGAAAAAGGGTGGGAGGAAAAAAAAAAGGATTATTATAATGCAAAGGATTTGTATAATGAGAATAAAGAACAACATGGTTATTTTGCCTATAATTTTATTTTATTTTAACCTTGTCTATACTTTTCCTTCAAATTCTTTCCTATTGTTATCTATTAGCTTTTCCAGGATGGCACTTGGTTGTGCATAAAGTAAGAAAAGCTGCACTGGCTCAAACCATAAGTCCATGTAGCCCTTTGCACCTGGCAGGTGTCCTGCCTTGGTAGGGGGTACAGTCCTGTTGTTATAAGGCCCCTACTGTCACCTACAGATTAGGAACACCTTCAGCTGCTGACTTCCAGACATCTTCAGGGCTCTGTATCCAATATGTACAGTTCAAATATTTCCTTATGAGGGGTGTGAGCTATGTTTAATAGTCTGAATTTGTCCTAGATCCTGTGAATTTATTTCCTCCTTCTGTCTGTCTTTCTCTCTGTCTTGCCCTTCTTTCTTCTAAAATAGAGTGACCAGGGCTGCATGAATTATTCAACATAAGAGTGTATGATGTATTTATACAGTGATATAGCGATATAGTGTATTTATACAGTGATATATATGTTTTATATTTTGTTTACAATTTCTTTCTTAATCATCCAAGCATTTTGTTTCACAATTTTAATTGATACTGAGTGCTTGATTTGATGTTTTCAGAGAGCAGTCTAATATTAATTAATTATTTTTTCTTCTTCTCAAGCAATAGCTAAGTTGTAGTCCCTGCCTCTGTATGTATTAGACTTATTTTCCCCTTGTGCATTTCACTCTGCTTTATCAAACTTCATCGCCATTTTGTTGCCAGTGGCATTCAAAATTGTGAAATCATTTTTTAGTTTCTTACAGGCAGCTTCTGATTTGACTTTTAAAAATCACTTTGTATCGAACTTTCTCATCTGACAGTTCTTAGATATAACATTTCCCTTTACTACTAATAAAAGTACTTTTGTTTAAATCCTTTGTTTTAATTCATGCCTTTGTCCAGGAATCTTTTGGTCAGTTGCTGTAATTCACTTCTGCATTTTTCGGGGGTGGGGGGAAAAGGGGGGTGGCCTTCAAGCTACTATCATTTTTATTTAATTAATTGGAAACTTTAAAAGTAGAATTTAGACCTTCTTATTGCCTACTGGTTCTGACAGAGTGGTTATACAACCTTCAGAATGAAAAATTCCTATGGGCTAGATCCATAAAGTGCATTTAGGAATAACCTTTAGCCTCTTAGATGTCCTGCCTCCTCACAGAAGCTATAAACCCATATTAGGCACATCCCTTTACACTGAAAGAGGCTGTTTAGCAATAGCCTCTACCAACTGCAGCACACCAAGCCAGAAAGAGTCTGAGTGAACTGGAGAAACAGCCAGGTGGGGGAAATAAAACAAGTGAATGGTGTAGTGATATCCGTTTATTTTTCAACATTGCTTTATTCGTGGGACTATAGGGGTTGCAAGGTGAGACTTTCAGTATCTCTCCCACAGTAGCTGTTTTTCTTGTTTATCCCACTATTCCCTGCAGTGAGCTCTAACATCAGAGTACAGTGCTGAAGTGCCAATCCCTCTCTTTCCCTCTATCCCAGCAAATGCTGAGCTTTCAGGGTTCGGTAACTACTGAGTGGACTTTGAGGAACCACCCTGAGTTGCACCTTTGATATTTGAGAGGAGGAATGAAGAGCTTTTTTATTTTTTTTTTTTTCTGTGATTCTGTGATTTTTTTTCTCAACATTTGCACTTGCTTATATAAAGAAAAAAAAACAACAAACCACAAAAAAATCCAAAACAAAACAAAACCCAAACAGAAATATGTAGTACTGTGTTTATTTTTCTGTAGTTATAAAAGTAATTCTTTCAAAAGCTACAGCTTACAGCTTACAGCTATACCTGTCTGGCCAGTGACAAAAGAGAACTATCTGCCAAAGGAGATTTGTGATGTTCCTAAAGAGTGTTAAGAATTTCCATCTGTTCCATTACAGTATAGAAGCCTGTAAATCTTTCTGTGAATCAGTAGAGCTTTGGGAACTGATAAGCCAAAACTAAGAGACTCCACAAACTATCCAATCAAACTACCATGCAATAGTTTAAAAATTAAAAAGCCCTGAATGACTGCTATCTTTATCACTATCATCTATACTGATATAGGCTAGTTCCCACATTTGTAATTAATTTCTTACTTTCTTAGTTTACATATTGGCCCAGGGTCTCAAATTACTGATTCTTTAAAGACTAAAAAAAAAAAAAAAAAAAAAAAAAAAAAAAAAAAATA
>NDXB01020522.1:181083-204835 GCA_002631895.1 Agapornis roseicollis
AAAAAAAAAAAAAAAAGAAAAAAGACTAAAATATCATCTTCTCTAGTTCTGTAAAACAAATCTTTTCCTATAATGTAACTTTGCACTAAGGTTTCCAAAAGTTTGAGGTCTGAACTTGAAACCATTTATAGGAATCTATCTTTTTTAAGTACAGATTACCAATCTTGTGACATACAGGTATTCTCATTTTATTACAAAGTGCAGAAATAAATATATATCTAAAAGTATTTAAAACAAAAGGAACACCCTAAGTTAGTGACTTTTCTTTGACATTTAGGGCTTGATTTATTTTATACTTAAGCTCTCTTTCTTATAAATGCATAAACATGCTAGGAAACTGTGTCAAGGTGGGTTCCAGTGTCTTATCCAGACTCCCTAACACAGAGGGATAGCCCACCACCTCTCCTTCCTTGCCTATCCCTTCTGAAATATTTATATACATACATTGCAGCAGTTCAGTTGTGCAAGTCATCCCACCATGTTTCCCTGATGGCAGCTGTCATAGTTACCCTGCTGCACAGTGGCTTCCATCTCCTCCTGTGTTTTGCTCATGCTACCTGCATTGGTGTAGATGAGTAGCCAGATAAGTCTCTCCACTTTAATATTACAAATGAACTTTTAACCAGGTGACAGAAATTCTTATCAAAGCTGAAGTATCCAGGAAAACAAATTGAGATGGTCAGTTTGGAGGCAGGTTTCCTAATAAATACAAGAAGTTGGTTATATCCTTCATTAAATATTTCAGCTAAGGAAAACTTAAAACAAGATGCACTGCTGTCAACCATAATTAATACTAACGTGGACAAGAATTTTTCAGACCATGATGTAGTCCATTGTTGAAATAACTACCTATCTCCAGAACAATAATAACTTTTTAAAACAGTATCTCAATATCTGGAACCAGCAAAAATTTCTTTAATCATTTTGAGATCTACTAGATTTTCTTATTGTAAAGTATTTGTCATTTGTCAAGAATTTCCCAATTAATCTGTAAAAATATACATGTTCTCTCTGAAAATTTTGTGTGTCCATCTCTTGTTTCTATTACATCTTTATTCCCTCCTCCTCATGCATTCCCCCAAGTGACCCAAGAAAAGAAATCAGAATTATATATTGTCTACTCTGTCACCCTTAAAACCAGGGTGTACTATTTTCCCCACTTCCCTCCATTCAGGCTCATATGCCCATCTTCCCAAGGGAGAAAGCAGTGCAGAACTTCTGAAAACTTTTTTTTTTTTTTATTTTTTTATCATGATAGCCTCTGGAAATGGATTTGGTACGGAGAATGTAACCAGGATTAAAAATATCAGGTGCGATTAGCTGACATTAAATGTAATGAAATCTCAAGGTCAGCTTAATTTCTTGTCTTTCCTTATCTCTCTGACACATAGTACTGTATCTCAGTAGCTGCCACCAACCACCACCATCAAAACACTTGGCTAATTAGTAATCAGTCATGTCACTTGGTGTGCTCTCATCCAGTCTGACTATTGAACCTGAGTACAACAACGAAAAAAGAAATTGGAAACTCTTAGCAACTGTATGTGTGTAGTCTACTTGTTTTCAGCAGCATTGTTTGCTGTGCCTGCAGTTCAGGCTTTCATTATTCAATGCTAATAGGCATGTTTGAATTAGATGGTTTTGGTAGTTATTAATTAGTCCGTAGCACTAAGAAACGCAACATTTAACTACCAGCCACATAAGCCCATCAAATGCTAAAAGATAAGATTTCTTAGTAGCTCAACAAAACTAAGATAGGGAAAAAGCTTTTTAATGAAATTCCTAATCATGTATCCTTTCTCATCGGTAACCATTTCAGCATAGAAAGTACCCAGCACATTGAATGAAACCAAGGAGCACCTCATTGCTGGTGCCTGATCCAGCAAAGCACTTAAGCACACCTAGAATGTAAGTGCAAGAAAATCCCATCAAAGTTATTATGGTCACCTACATGATTAAAATTACACAGAAATGTAAGTTCTTTTCTGGATTAGGGTCTAAGGAATGAGGCATTTAAGATCATCCTTTCATGTAATAAAAATATTTACAAATCTCTTTAAGAGATGACATATAAATAAAAACTACTGTCTTGCCTTTTGGCTGCCAGACTCAGGACAGCTTTAAATGTGAAAATCCTGCACATTAAATGCACATTTATTCACAAACTAAGCAGCTGTCTGAAATGGCAAATGTAAAGTGCTAATCTCTGTTACCAATAAACAAAAGTAAATCACATCAGAAAACTCATTTATGTGCAGTAATCTCCAGAGGATTAGCATTTCAAGGGATCAGATTTCCTAAAACTCCTCTTTTCTGATAACAGCTTCTGCTGTGAGGTGACACACCAATAGGCATAAATTATCTAGAGCTGCAGATAAGCAGAGATCTTTTGGGGGTTCAGAGTGCAATATAAATAGATGCAAAACAGTAGGGGAACTGGTCCTCATCACAAACCTCAAAAGGATTAGCAGTTCAAGCTCTGATTTCCTTGCTGTTGTTAGCTGTGATTTATCATCAGACAGTGACTGAGAGTCTGTCTTATCTGTGATAATTTAATGGCTTAATGGCAGTCCCTTTATCTGGGGTCATAATTAAGCTTGTTTGATCAGTTTTCTAACAAGCATCTAGCCTGTATTTTTAGCTATGCCTATTTTTTCTTTGGGTGTAGGAGCATTTTGGCTAATTAGTATTAATAATATTATTGTTAACAATTACTGGTACTGATAACAATCTCGTAAAAGGCTAGCATTTATCTGGAGGAAAAATACAAGCAAAAAAAAAAAAAAGAAAAAAGGAAAAGCAAGACTCTTTGAATTGAAATATATTTACAGGGAATTTTAACAGCAATTGTTTGGTTTGTTGCCTTCAAATCTAACTCAGACTCACAACTGAAAATGAAAAACCACTGCCACTGCATAAAATAACTTCCATGGAATAGTGGAATGGAATAATTTTCTCTTGTAAAAAAATTAAAACCGATTTGAAAGTAAAGATGATTGCTATCTTACAGTGCATTTACTGTCCTTCTCTTATCGTACTAATGAGATGTTTCTTCCACTATCATGAGACTTTTGTCATGAAAAGGTGAACTTTAGGTCATTATTATGGCTGTTGAAGAACACAGGTGTCATCAAAATTAATCTAGTGATGCTTTATCCATTAAGATCACTACAAAAATAAACAATTTTTTAATGTACTGAATATTAGATATTAGTAATGCAATCTTTCTAAGATTTTAAATAGTTTTTTCTCAACACAATACAGTGACAAGCAGGCAGACAATTACCTCATATGTCAGACTGTGGGTTGTTGGTTTTTTGGTGGTTTTCTTTTCCATTTTTTGGTTTTTAAGGACAACCAAATAGAAGAGGAAACAAATTCAAATTGGCCACATTGCTTTCTTAATCATTGGTGTAATTTTCTCAGTTAATACCTACGAGGTAACAAGGAGAGGTGAATAGGTTACTTACTGATATTTAGGGAAACAGAATGACTGACTTTAGAAAGATATCTAAATAACCTGATCACTCATACACAGGAGGTATGTGTGTAATATGTTTGTATATATTTGTATATATGTTTAGAAATCTCTATACATGTTCATTTACATGTATTCATGCATCTATGTGTGTGTTTATGTATTACACATTTTATGTTTATATATACTTCTAATGATATACATAAATGTCTGCATTAATTATTGAAGTTTGTCTTCAGAGTAGGCTTTACTTGTCTTTTGAAGAAAAAATTAATAGTGGGACTGAGAATCTATGTGTCTAGCCTAAGTTAATTATTTAGGTACTATAATTAATGCAGAAAGACAAGGCTCATTAGAGTGTGAATTATTCCACTTACCTGAATTGCTTATTTTAGAATTGGATGTGTTGTTTTTCTTTCTCATGGCTATAGGTGAAACCCAGGTGATTTGGCTAAGATTGTACGTGGCTGAAGGATAGATGAGATTAATTCCAAACACATGGATGAAAGAAACAGTAAATTTCAAAATAAGAATTCCCAATACTTTCTTATGAGGTTACTTTCCTGTTCTTTGCAAATGGAAGGACTGTCACAGAAAAAGTATTATATATACATGCTTATATAAATATATTTCCCACCTTGTGTAGAACAAGGCTTACCTGAGACCCTTGAACACAGCAACCTTTCCCTCTGGATATTATCAAAGTAATAAGTAGTTGATTACATAGACAGAGACTTGAAGGCAGGAGCAAAGAAAAAACAAAACCAAAAACCAACACAGCTGTTCATTTCACTATCCTTGTAGTGTAATGTTGCTGAGTTTTGCAGGCAGATCAGAAATGCCTTTTGTCTGGCTGTTTGGATCTGGAGAGTAGGAATTTTATTTTAAGCTTACTATCTGACCAAGACTCTGACAGAAGAAATTACTGGGAGTATTACAGAAGGCAGTGTTGAATGAGCTTTGTTCTACACAAAAACCTTGATCCAGATCTTGATGAAATCAGTAAGAAACTTTTCACTGACTGTGATGAGATCAGGGTGAAGGTGCCAGCCATATTGCAGCAGCAGCTGGCAGTTGTCTGGGAAGCTGAAATTTTACTGAGATATGAAACAGGCAAAAAGTGTGAAAGATAGAAATGACAAGGTGTAAGGGAGATTGGAATATAACACACTGAAATCCTTACCCAGTATCGGCAGTTAAGGCCATTGACACTTGGGTGCTGAGCTGACTCTGTGAGGCCCCAATGAGATAAGCCCACACAATCAGAGGCGTCTGCTTTACACATCTAACTTCTCAGATAACTTGCCAAAACTAACAAGACAGAAATATTTCTTGATGAATATTGTTTTTGTTGTTGCCAGCGACAAGTTTAGTAGATATTTTCCATCACTAGAACAAGTTGTTACAGACACATAAAATAAGAATCTTCGCCCAGCTCACAGTGAAAACAGTGACAAGCATCATGCAGTTACTAATGTGTTATGTTCTTAGTTGTTCACGTGATAGTGCCAGATATAACATAGACAAATAAATCTCCAAGAACAATAACACCATGAACTTTGTGGAATGCTGAAACCTTAGTCTTAAGTTCACCAAAGATTTCAGTAGATCTTACTGTTGTCATTCTTGACAACAATAAATGTCCTAAATATATCTCATTGTTTTAATTTTGTCTATAACAATCTTTTGTCTACAATCACTTGCAGAACTAATGCTCTTTCTAAAAAGAAATCATAGATATTGCAACAAACTGCTCACATATATGAAAACTGAAATAAATTTTCAGTTGACATAATGCATCTTACTGGTTTCTGTCTCTGGGTTCATGGTCAGGATTGTAGCTGGATTAAATTTACTTTTCTGATTTTGTATAGTTTTGCATTAAAATTATCATTGTCTGTTAACCTGTTCAGTCCTATTGTTCTTCCTGTATTTGTAGCTTTATTAACATGATTTTATTGGCTATATGTATATATAAATATAGATATATTGGTATATTCATACATAGTTACAAATATATAAACCCATAAATTCTCACTTGTTCTTTGATGTGCAAACAACTTTCTAGACTCTATTTTCACACACAAACTCACATGTTATTAATAGAATACAGTCCCAAATTTGATTTGAATACTTCCATCATAAAGATAAATTTTGTTTCCACTAACATGTAGATTTTTTCTTTTATTTCTTCCACTAGATTGGATCCAGTTATATACATCTATAAAAAGCTATGTCCTTCATATTTAAGAGATCTTTTAGTTCATCATGAAAATTTTGCATAATATGGTCTTTTTTGCAGACTCCTGAATTGTATTTTCAGCTCTTTCTCTGATGTACTGTTTTTTTATAGAGAAACCCTTTAATCTTTCTGAATTTTAGTTTGCTCATTTGAAGCAGATAAGGAGACAAGTGTGATTTAATTGATGTTTATAAAGTACTTTGAGACCCTGTAATGGAAAATAAGACAGACGTGATAAATATTCTTAAACATACACTTTTTTCTCTGTTCCAGTTTTTGTAAAAAATCTAAGTATTATTGCCAAATTTAGGATTATCTGTTCAACTTGTACTTTTTTCAAGTCAGAATTTTCAAAATGTTACAGTATGACGTATTTCATACTCAAATCACCATTTTCAGAGAAATGTGAAATATTGTGAGTATGGTATATTTCTAAAAAAATATTTGTCTTTTTTCATGAAATATTTCCTGTAATTTCATGATGCTTTTATTAAATTCCAAAGTTTTCAATTCACTATCCATTTGTTAGCACACTGCTGTATACATATAGAATCCAAACAGTATATGGTTCAAAACACTCAGCAGAGAAATCTGTTGAAAATTCAGTTGAGGGGTAGGCACTGCAGTAAGAATGAGCCTGACGCTAGCATGAACTAGCATTCTGTGATCTGTATACACACAAATAAATATTCATATGTAGACACCAATTTTAAAACAAAGGGGTTTTTTTCTTTTAAAAAGTAATAATAATGTTGGAATCTTCAAATGTGCTTGTGTCTATTTATGAAGAACAATCATTCAGTGTAACAAGGTATTTGGTAGTGAGGTAACAGTGCAAATGCAAACTTTCCTTTTAATTTGGTGGTCTCCAGAAAAGTAGAGTAGGCAGTGACATATTTGAAAGTTTAATCTTACCATTCCAGATTGACAGAAAGTGCTTGGTCTGGGTTATTCTGGGTCTATTTCATATTCTGGAATAGAGTTTTCCCCACAGTCACCTAGTTGCATAGTTGCAGAATAACATAGCCATTGATGCTAAGAACCAATAACTAATACCTGAACTTAAGAATGGCCAGATCAATGATGCAGATCAAAACTTGGTGTCTCATTCTTACAAATGGTCAACAAAACCTGTTTCCTTTATGAAAAACTTATAAAGCTATGCATAATAGCATATATAATAGCTCTTCATACTCAACAGAAGTCCTAACAAGATGGGGGAAGAGGACACATTAAATCATTCTATTGTCAGAGGTTTTTCTTAGACTTCAAGCAATAACTTGCTGTTAAGAAGCATCACATGAAAGATAATACCATCCCCAACTGTATTATTTTCTTATAATTTCTATTGTGCTGATGGGGGAAGCAGTATCTCTCTTGGGGATTGAAGAAGATGACAAGTTGGAGAGGCTTATTAATTACTAGTTACTATATATGGGTTTTCATTTAAATGGGCAGGAATATGAGATTGGGGTGTGAAATCAAGCTCATATCTCCCAGGCAGCTCTACAGGACAATATCACTGCAAATACGTAATTTAGAGCACTTCTAACTTAAAGGTCTTCCATGCCATTTTAATGACTTATTTGACAAAATGATGCAAGGGAAAGAACAAAAATATTAACTCCTCTCATATGAGAATCAGAAAGAGATACTGGTCCTCTTTTCATGAAGTTGTGCAAGGACACTGTTCTAAAAAAAATGAAGGAGGGTACAAGTTGGAGGTATTAAGTATAAAATAAGTGACTATAATTACACTTGATAGGTGTCAGCTACTTCATGTAGCACATAAACCCATGCTGACCTTTAAGCTCCTGAGCAGACTAGGGAATGTTAGCAGCAGCTACATGCTTACAAATCTGAACCTACTACTGGAAAAAAAAAAAAAAAAAAAAAAAAAATGATTCTATATGATTTCTGTGACAAGCAAAATATTTTTCATGCCTTCATCACTGCAATTTCAATAGGTGGGAAACCATTTTCATATTGAAAATCTTGACATTTTCCTTAAAAAACTTACTGTCAGGGACAACATATAGGAGCATTATGACTTACATTTGAAAAAAAGGCAGATCCTCAGGGAGAAGTGATGAAACTTTACTTTCATCAAAATTCACCCCCAAACACAAGAAAACCGATACAATGCTCTGAAGAACTGTGGTTATAACTTAAATGCAGGCCACCACTAAAGGTCAAAAAAACAATGAATGAAGGCCAAATGCTTGTTGTTCTTGAAAGTAGTTAAGACTTTATCAAACCTTGGTGCAAGATACCAGTTGAGCTGGTATAAAAATAAAAGATTCTTCATGTTGTTAAAAGAGGATAAAGATTAGCCCTCACTGAGAAGCCTCCCTGTGTAGTACTGGAAGAAAACCCAAACAACTCCCTTATAATTCAGCTTTACCAACCTCATTGACCCTTTTCTTATTACTCTTATGTCAGTGGATTTACCTTTTTCTACTTTGAAAAATAGCTCTAACTTAAGACTATTATTTCATTACTGATAACAGAATGCTCAGCTAGACCTGTTCTTCACCTCCTTTGAATTATTATTGTTTCTTACATGCGTCAAAGTCACTATTAGTCGCATAGCATATTCATTTGGGTTTAAATTTGTCCATTTCCAGAGCCAAAAGAACTCACAAGGAACATCAGAATTCATATACCTGGCAGTTTTTCTTGCATTCGTTGACTGAAAATCATAATTCCTTCTGTGCATAGTGAGATAATGATAATTCTTTTCAGAAAACCTTTAGGTGTTCTGAAAGAAACAAAATACCTATTGCTTGGCCGTTGATGATGTGGTTTTAGTGGCTTTTTGTCACATTCCTAATAGAGTGGAAAAATATCAAAAGTTATTGAAATCTTGTAACAACAACTGGTGCTGGTTTGTATTTTGATGTGAAGGGGAAATACTTAGACCTACAAGAAACTTTCATTCTCTTTGAGCTCTGATTTTTAACCTAAACTAGACAAGTAGTTCATCCTTACACTACTGGGACAAAACCTTATTTTATTGACAGTGCTTTCTTCGCCTGTGCAAGAAAGGAACGATTCATATCAAATGGTAGTATGGGTGTGAGCTGGTTGTGAAGTTTTCTGAAACTGTTTCTCAGGCAGCATACTTCTGTGGCAATTTTATCTGCATAGAGACCATAGTATCAAATATAAAAGAAAAAAATAATTCTGGTCAGTTTTTAAAGGTAATACTATTGCATTCGTTGTTGTTAAAATGTACACTTTTACACTGTGCCACCCTTTTCTGTGTTTGCATTATCAGTATTTAATAGCACAACTACAAATAGCACAAACATTGTCTCTACTAACAGTGTTCTATAATCTGAAGCCCTTCAATGTTCTTCTCCGTGTTCTATTGAAATTAGAGATCTTTCACTTAATTTGACTGGAATCATACTCCCTCTTGCTTTGAGATATTGTCACAATAAAGCAGGCTCAAAACACACTAGGAAAACATCAATAATCTTTTCACATTAAGAAATCTGTGTCACAACCCCAGACTACTATCGGTGGACAATTAGAGGAAGGGAAGTGACTCAAACAAGAAATATAAGAGATGGAGCCATTCTTAAGGCATTATTTCTACCAAACAGGAAAGATGATTTCAAAAATTCATTAAATATTCTGCAATTTTCTTTCAATTGTCTGTTCAGCTATAAGAAGAGAAGGGTAGGGAAGAGAAGGGAAGGGAAGGGAAGGGAAGGGAAGGGAAGGGAAGGGAAGGGAAGGGAAGGGAAAGGAAGGGAAGGGAAGGGAAGTAGGTGCTTTGAGTGTTTTTCATAGCAGGCTCAAATACCTTCAAAATAAAAAGACAGATGACTTGTAGAATGGCCCATTTTTTTTTAATTACATGATTAGGTTCATCCAGTGACACTGATCTCTTCAAATACATATGTAAGTTTATTGCGTGCAGATCTGCCTCACTGTTATACTAACAGATGCACAGTTATTAATCCTGGATAGAATCCACATCCACTTTTCAGAAAGATCAGAGAAGCCAATTAAGGGTGACACGGCATCTTGTGTGGAGGAACTGTTTTGCCCTTCCTATAAATGGGCAAAAACTATGCCAGAACCTGTGAAAAATTGCCAAGAAATATAATTGTGCCATGCATCATAATCTTTTTTTCTTCTCTGCCATTTTAAGGTGATACCTTTCTCAGATTACATGTTCAGTGTAGCAAGTGCAGCTCTGCAAATGCATGACACCTGCTAACTACTCCCCTTCTTTTCTCAAGCTTCTCATTTCCCAAGCTTTGTTAAGTGTTCCAACGGGTTGACACAGCAAAATAAATGCCAAAAAATGCTTTCTACAAGAGCAATAATGGATCAACACTGTGAGCCAGGATTATTAAACCGTATTTTATATGGTGTCTGGGCTATTCTGAAATACAAATAAATAATGAGGAAAATGCAGGAAATCTGTGATCAGAAGAGGTTACTCTTCAAATTGTTGGGGTTCAGTTAGTATCAGGAGCTATATGATGTGCAAAGCATACTATCATGTCCTCATTTTGCAAGATAAAACCCTAGATTTAATAGCAGAATTGCCTTCATAAAGAATACTGAAATCACATATTTTTATAAACAAACCAAACTAAGGATTATAACACATTTCTTGTTTGATTTTGAGATTTGAGCCTATCCTATTCTAACAGGTTTTTTTTTGTTTTTATCATACTTAAACCCATTAAAATTGGTTTTATATATGGTCTGTGTACTTCCTTGAAGATGACACCTAAATGGCAAGACAAGTTGTTAGCAACAAAATAATTAGATTTCCTCTGAGCGAACAACAAAATCCCCTATGAAAAGTATGTAGGGACAGTTTTTACCATCATTTAGGTCATTTAAGTGTTAGTAATATCCAGATTTAAATTTTTTTCTTACTGCCTGATAACTAGGACTAACCTTAAGAATACGGAGGTGATTTCTTGGACTTCCAAAGATGTTCTTCCCATCAACTTTCTTTATCTGAAGGATATCCTTACTCCTTCTTCCTGAAAGGGTAAGAGCTTCAAATAATGTAATGTGCTACAAGGTCAAACAGACATTAAACAAATTATTCTTGTGACACAACTGCTGCAATAACATTTTTAGAATGACAACAGTGCCCTACATTGCTTTTTCAATGACTAAACTTATCAAATTCCTGGGGAAGAGCAATGACATATGTATGGCAGAGGCTTTAAGACATCTGGCTACATGGTTAAGGAGGTAAGTAGATGAAGTGTAGTGCCTACAAGGTTGGAGTCCTGAACTAGGGAGGTAAAAATTACACTAAGTTGGCAAATGTATAGTCACAATATTAAAGATGAGGATTCTAAAATGAGTTCTCTGAACAAAGAATAGTAAAAATGCAGAAATTACAGAATAAATTAGGGTTTGGCTTTTCAATTTTACTTGAATTCTTCTAAGGCTGATAATGTTAAACTTAAGTCACAGTAACTCAAAAAAAAAACCAAACATGAAAGAGGAATGAGGGACTATGGCTATGGTGGAATACCAGCTTGGGTGCAGGTGCTGCTCTGGAAAGGTAAGTGATTTTGTCCTTAGAATCCTAATTTATCTGTTTTACTTAGCTCAAATGATTATAAATTCTCACAGCAGCTTGGTTTGTTTTGCTGGAAAGTATAAAGAAAAGAGGAAGAAGTAAAGAAGGGGGAAAGCATGTAAGGCAAGATTGATTTTGGAGTCTGTAATGGCAGGTTTATTGATTCTGACTCATGAAGTATGAAGTTATAGATTCCTGAGATGTTACAAAGCCAGCTAAAACAGCTATATAATGTCACACAGTACCCAACTATTGGTCAATTAGATTCTTGTTTTATATCTTTTGGCTGTTTATAGTTCACTGTAGACATGATTTAACAGCTAGATCAACCATCTAAATTTTCTTTATTATTAGCATACAATATTTTGTACTCTAGAAAAATAGAGGCAAAAGAACAGCACGATTCTCCAAAAGATAACATTTTAACACCAAAATTAAGAAGAGAGATGGCAGTCACATTTACATTCTCTTAAAATTTTTAGTTAAATGTAATGTATTGAATAAAATATTTGTTTATGATAAATAAACAAATACATGTGCTTTTCTTTTTCTTGTGGATACTAGTGATTTCCTGGGAAGATAAGTTCAAACAAAACTCAAAAGACATTATACAGGAAGAAAAGGTCTTGTAGGTGATATATAGCCTTCCAGAGGTGTTTCAGTTAAGCATCATGATGACACATTTTCAGGAAAAAAGATTTTCAGCTTGGCTTATCTACTGACTCAAGAGTCAATGAGGAGTGATATTTAGTGAGACTTCCAAAGTAAAGTTAGCTGTTAGCTGTTTGCTTAATTTAAGTTTTGAATGTTTTTATTTTCACTGACTGTAGTGCTGGCCAGTTATGAAAATATTAGTCAAGGAGCTGTTGGAACAAGTCCAGAGGAGGGCCACGAGGATGATCAGGGGACTGGAGCATCTCCTGTATGGAGACAGGCTGAGAAAGTTGGCACTTTCCAAACTGGAGAAGAGAAGCCTAAGTGGAGACCTCAGAGCAGCCTCCCAGTATCTGAAGAGGGGCAATAGGGATGCTGGGGAGGGACTCTTCATTAGGGACTGCAGTGAAAGGACAAGGGGTAACAGGTTCAAATTTAAACAGGGGAAGTTAAATTGGATCTGAGGAAGAAATTCTTTACTGTGAGGGTGGTGAGGCCCTGGAATGGGTTGGCCAGGGAAGTTGTGAATGCTCCATCCTGGTGGTGTTCAAGGCCATGTTGGACAGAGCCTTGGGTGACATGGTTTAGTGTGAGGTGTCCTTTCCCATGTCTGCCCACTTGTCTGCCAAAGCTGTGTGTGATTGTAGTGAATACAAAGAGAGACTGGGTCAGAAGAAAGTCAAGACATGTATTTAGAAAACAACAAAAAAAAGGAAATAAAGAGCAAAGAACAACCGTTCTTCTCAAAAATACAGCTCTTCTACCTAAACCTACAACTATTCTACCTAAACCTACAACTATTCTACCTAAACCTACAACTATTCTACCTAAAAGTACAATTATTCTTAAAACTACACCTATTCTACCTAAACCTACAACTCTTAATCTTAAAACTACACCTACTCTACCTTAAAAGTGCAAATCTTATTCTTAAAACTACACCTATTCTACCTAAACCTACAACTCTTAATCTTAAAACTACACCTACTCTACCTTAAAAGTGCAAATCTTATTCTTAAAACTACACCTATTCTACCTAAACCTACAACTCTTAATCTTAAAACTACACCTACTCTACCTTAAAAGTGCAAATCTTATTCTTAAAACTACACCTATTCTGCCTAAGCCTACAACTCTTAATCTTAAAACTACACCTATTCTACCTAAAAGTACAACTCTTAATGAAAACTGAACAATCTTCTTAAAAACCAACAACAATCTTAAGAAACAGCAACAATCTTCTTAAAAACCAACAACAATCTTCTTAAGAAACAGCAACAGTCTTTTTAAAAACCATCAACAGTCTTCTTAAAGAAAACCAACAATCTTCTTAAGAAACAGCAACAGTCTTCTTAAAAACCAACAACAGTCTTCTTAAAAACCAACAACAATCTTCTTAAAAACCAACAACAATCTTCTTAAGAGACAGCAACAATCTTCAAACAGAAACTCTTCTACTGAAAACTTCAAATGTCTTGAAAACTCCTATCTTGACCAGCCCTGGAAAGAAGCAGCACAAGGTTATTTCAGTGAGGCTACTGATGGTCAGTGTGTTTGGCACACGCTGGGGAGAGCGGGAGTCTGCCGTGGGGCTAAGCCCTGACTAGGGCTGGGAGCTGGGCCCTACGCCATCAGACTCAGCTTGCATGTCCCAAAGGCAGTGCAGAGCAGCGCGATGATGGCAATTTTGCCGCCAGGATGAGGCCAGCGGGCACCGTGTCCCTGCAGCGGGGCCATCACACACAGCCCCAGCCCCAGCACGGCAGCAGCCGACCCACCCTGACTGCCAACAGTGGATGGGGGGCATGTGCTGCCTTACCACTCATCAATTGGTGTCCATCGCATCATCATCCTCCTCCTCCACATCAACTTCCATGGGTTCATCCTCCTTCTTGTCAACCTCCATGGGTTCTTCCTCCTCCCCATCAACTTGCATTGCTTCTTCTGCCTCCCCGTCTACATTCATCGCCCAGCCCCAGCTGGGTGCATTTCTTCTGGGGTTGCATATTTACACTCAAAGATAGCGCTTGAGTAGCAGGGAACAGGACAGGAGGGATGAGAACTAATGGAAAAGGCTGGGAGTAGGGCAGGAGGGCAGAGCAGGAACAGGGCAAAAGGGATGGTGGGAGCAGGGGAAAGGTTTGTGTTCAGGGGTGAAGGTCTGTGCTGTTGCCTGGGCACGGGCAGTTGCCGCTGTAACACGGGCTGTGACCTCACCCCCAAGTTCCAGAACTGCTGCAAGCAGGGGATGAGAACGAGCCCTGAAGGGGCTGCAGCTTCATGGGGGACATTGGGTAATTGTTATGTGACCCCCTGACATGACAGAGACACACTTTAGTGCTTAAATGATCAATAAAATGGGTGAAGGCTGCGCTGGCCAAATCCACATGGACCAGGACCATCTCTTGTGCTCCTCCCCTGTCCCACAAGCAGTCAGTGATCAACCTGAGCAGTGCTCATGTACTGTAGTTGGGATGTGTCCATGGGGTTGGAATTCAACCCTGCCCAGCCACGTCCTCCATCCGTGCCCATCACAGGTGAGCCAGAACCTGCATCCCACTCACAGTGAAGGCTGCGAGGGCAGCACAATATGTGGTACCAGCAGCGTGTGCCCAGGGCTGCCTGCTTCAGGAGGGGTGTGCAACAGCTCCGCACCTTGAACTCACTCCAGGGCAGCTTTCGTTGCAGTGATCATGAGATGGTCGAACTCGAGATCCTCAGGACAGTGAGAAGAGCGTGCAGCAGGCACACTGCCCTGGGCTTCAAGAGAGCCTTCAGAATTTGGTCTCTTCAGGAACCTGCTTAGGAAAGTTCCATGGGATATAGCTGTAGAGGGCAGAGGGGCCCAAGGCTGTTGGTTGAAATTCAAGGATCTCCTACTGCAAGCTCAGGAGTGTTGCATCCCAACTAGAAGGAAGTGCAGCCAGAGGGCCAGGAGACCTCCTTGTATGGATAAGGAGCTGCTGAGGAAAATTAGAAGGAAAAAAGAGGCTTACAAAAGGTGGAAGCAAGGACAGGCAGCCTGGAAAGTATGTAGGGATGTTGTTCAGGAAGCTAGGGACCAGATTAGGAAAGCTAAGGCCCAGTTAGAATTAAATTTAGCTAGGGATGTTAAGGATAACAGGAAGGGATTCTATAGGTACATTGTGAATAAAAGACAGACTAGGGACAACGTAGACCACCTCCAGAAGCTATCAGGAGAACTGGGTACCCTGGAGACCTCATAGCAGCCTTCCAGTATCTGAAGGGGATACTGGGGATGGACTCTTCATTAGGGACTGTAGTGATACGACAAGGGGTAATGGGTTCAAACTTAAACAGCAGAGGTTTAGATTGGATATAAGGAAGAAAATCTTTCCTGTGAGGGTGGTGAGGCACTGGAATGGGTTGCTCAGGGAAGTTGTACATGTTCCATCCCTGTCAGTGTCCAAGGCCAGGTTGGATAGAGCCTTGGGTGACATGGTTTAGTGTGAGGTGTCCCTGCTTATGGCAGGGGGATTGGAACTGGATAATATTAAGGTCCTTTCCAACCCGAACTGTTCTATGATTCTATTCTATGATTCTATGAGGATGTGCTAATCACATACCAAATCCTAGGTTTATCTCTTGACAACAGCCAGGATATACAAAGCGAGTGTATGACACGGCCAGAACATGCTTAAATGCACTTGTGGATTCCCATTTCAAACAGTCCAGAAATCATCTTTTGTGGGTGCTGCATCTGTTCTGTTCATGGTTCTGTTCATAGCAGAATAAAAATTATATTTCAGGGGAATGAAACTCCAGAGATAGCAATTACTATAATTACATTCAAAATACTACTTGACATACGGGTCATAAGAAAATTGTTTTTGTTTACAAATACATTCCAGAAGCATTTCATTTAGCTGTGTGAACTCCACAGCTCAAAATACGAAAATATACATGCAAATTGTTCTCTGTTCCAACAGATTCATGCAATGTTTCATACCCATATATATTGATTTTCTTGCTCAGTGCAATCCCCTATCTTAGGGTAAAACTAATAAGTATGTCCCAGCAGATTTTCTCCACATTAATAAAATGAAGAAATGCTAAGATTTTGTAGAGTGATCATGTGGACACATTGACTAATCTGGAATGGCAGATTTTCTAGTTGTCTTAATTCAAATACATCAGGGTAGGTGGAACATTCAAGAAGCCCCAGACTCATCAAAAATGTATTTTCTAAATGAGGTCTAGCAAAAGGAATTGAGCCTGTTAGCTCCAATGCCTCCTGCAGTTCTGGTGGGAGTGGGCCCACTCTTACCCAGAGTCCTAAAGTCAAGCCCCAGCCCTTTGTACTTTTGCATAGATTTCATCAGTTGAACGTTGCTTACCATGAACCAGAGCTATAATTTTATTTTGAAAGCAAAAAAGAAAAGGTCACATTGAAAAAAAGCTCTATTTTTCTTTTTTTTTTTTTTTTGGACATCTGAATAAGTTAAATAAATTTCATGAATCAGACCCATAGCCTGTGTAGATCAGCTTCACTCCATTGACTTCAGTTCAGCTGAGAATCTGGCCCAATAATTTTTAAGTCAAACAACATAATCTGATTTGCATGAAATGTTACATGCAACAATGAACTGGGAAACATGATGTGGGATCCTTATATTCAGCCTTTTAATTACTTTTCCATAATTCTACAAGGCAGAGATTATTATATTCAGAGGACAAAGTTTGGTCCCCTTTGGTTAATTTAAATCTCATTTGAAAGTTCCTATGGGAGGGTTTTGGATCAGAATGTCTGACACCACAACTGTGTTTGCACCAACTGCAGCAAAAACATTCAAGAAACACAAGATAAAATAAACAAATCCTGCTTGAAAATCAAAATACTTTTCAACATCAAGCTATACAAATACAGTTACTAATTTTCCTCATAACAACCTTTACAAGGCAAATGAATACTGAACACTAATCATCAAATTACATATGGAAAAATTCAGAGAGGTTAACTGAATTGCCCTGTGCTACAGCAAAGTCATTTTCAAATACAGGTTTGAAACTTGGGAGTTTTGGGCTATTAGATGATGTGACCCTCTCCTATTTAACTAGGGGATGTTTGGGGGTTTTGTTTGGTTGGTTTTTGTTTTATTTTGGGGTTTTTTTTATTTGCTTGTTTTTTTTTCTTTTGCTTGTTTGGATATTTTTGTTTTCTCTTAACAAAAGAGGTGAGGGGGGGAAAATTATCCATTCTTTCATTTTCTCAGCAATTCTACATCACTCTCTGCACATTATTCTTTAGTTGCATCTGTTCTAGTAGTTTCTTCCTCTTAATCTGTACATCTTCTCTCTCTTCTACTGCACACAGAAGATTATTACTTATGACCTGTTTTTAAAACTAAATGAGATTTTTTTTCCTATTTACACACAAACAGAAACAAGGTTAAGAAGACTTCATATCTGTGTAAAGAGCAATAGGATGATTGGGACATATTTAAAAGTGTTTAAGTCTTATTTAGAGATATCTGGCTATCACACGTATCCTTTTAAAAATTATTTTTGAGAAGTTTATATACTGGACTAGGGGCATGGGCATCTTGGAATTATATATAATATATGCAGACATATGCATATATCATATACAAAGACATATGCAGACATCTTCCTAACTACTCAACTTTTGTCAGACCTCCAGACTGCCCCTTATCTTGCATTTCACATCCACTTTATATTATTTACCTTTTGGTGTAGTTCCTTTGCTTATGAATTTTTATGTCGAGGTTACAGTTTTTTTTAAATGTTGTAAGATAGCCAGAAGAGTCTTTTATAATGCATCACATGAGTGAGTAATACAGGACTTACCCATTCTGGCAGTTGCAACCTACGGAATAGTTTTAGATATAGTGTTATAATTAGCCAAAGATTGCCATCATGCTCAGGCATGTCTCAAGAAGAATCATTAAAAGCCAGACTTCTATAAAATATGGTCTGAGTAGTGAAAGACTATAGGTACTTTTGAAAGCTGCCTGGATATGCAAGTCAAAGCTCAGAAAGGCTGACAAAGTGACAGCAGACAAAAAGTGGAAAACAGTACCTCTGGAAATATTTTTAATCCCTGTAAGAATACTATAATAATATGACAGCATCTTTGTGAGCAACTTGACTGTTACTAAAGGTTGCTACAATTGACAATTTTCCACAAAGAAGTTAATAACAAAAAAAAAAGGAAAATACATTGAGCAGATAAGACAGCATAGCTGGTGCCCAGCAACCCGTTGTGACATCCTTTGACTTAATGCATGTGGTAGTGTTCAACTAAGGAAAGATTCACACAGGGCAGTCAAGAACTATATTACCCATCAGACTGGGAGATTACACAGAAACCTTAGGTGGTCAGCTAAACAGAAAAAGCTGTGCAGGACAGCTCTGCCAGAAACCAGCAGAAAAAGCTGCATAGAGGAACTTTATTAAATAACAGTCTTTTATCATGATTTAGCAACAAACAACCTGTATCTTTATATCTGTGTACTGGATATCCAATGCCACCATCTAGTCAAGGAAGAAAATCTGTAGGTAGGATTCAGTTTGATAGTAAGATGTTTAAATCTAGATGTCTGCTTTAAGGTCACTGTATCACCTGTAGAACACAAGATTGTATCATATCTAGTGAACATCTTTTCAGTACACTGAGTGGAACCGAATGATTCTGCTAAGCTTGGATTGGATTCTTAGGTATTGATAAAGCACGAGTGTCTGGAAGTATTTTAAGGACACTGGAATAACTAGCACCCATTCAGGAAGATGATAATCCGTATGTCTTGTGTCGTATCTGCCTGTCCATGCAAAAGTGTTGGACATGTAGTACACTGTTTTTTTCTTATAGCTGAGGCATGTGCTGGGAGATCTAACACAGGATTTATGTGAAACGTGCTTTGCTGCAGCAGTTAATGGAAGCCAGATAGGAGCAAAAATATGGTTTCTCAAATGGCTCTGGGTGTTTGTCTGCAGGAAACTGCCCTGGTCTCTTTCAGTTGGCTATCACCACATTTGCCCATTTTGCAGCTGTCTTCATGCACAGTAGCACTAACACCAGTGATGGCAGGAATGCAGAGAAGGGGGGACAATGGCAACATCCATCATTATTCTAAGGAACAGCTACATGACTTTGTGCTTCTTTGTCTCCACCACAATGCCTTTCATTGTATTCCCTTTTTGAGGTATGTTGTCCTTCCCAGTCTATTAAAAATGTGCCAGAAACCTTTCTTCTCTAGGTCTACGTTCCAGTCTCTCTGCCAGGATAGGTAGCTGACTCATTAGTAAATATTTCCCATTTTTTTAAAGCCCACATATTCATTGGGGTCTCTATGACTAGGAATAATTAGATAACACTCAACAATTCTATTGAGCTTTACAAGTATCAGGTAACTAATCTTTCTGGCACCTCTGTACAGATATAATTAAAATTTCTAAACCCCATGTACTAAAGTATTTCTTATTCTAAATATAAACAACACCTAGAAGTTGTATTTTTTTGTTTGTTTTTATGTTTTATTCAATTATTCCTGTTTTTGAAGGTGAAGACTGACAAGGAGACAACAAAGGGTATAAGTCTGGTTCCTACATTAGTGGGAAAATCAGCATGACTGAAAAATAACTTAGATTTCATGGGAGGCATTGAAAAACTGAAGAATCTAAATTTGAATACTGTTGTTAATGTGGGTTGTTTTTGTTGTTTTTTTTTTTTTGTCTTTTTCCTCATAGTACAAATCTAGCTAAATAAAAATATATTAAAAAAATAAAAAGAAAGGCCTAGCTCCTGTCAAAAAAAATATGGTCACATGGTAAAAAATGTGATAAATAAGGCTTATTCCTTTAGGATCATATAAGATAACTGGCTTTAATATTGCAATTTATTTTACTTCCCTTATTCAAATATGAAAGGAGATAATCAAAGTAAAATTAGGCAATATGTACTGAGAGAAGGGTGAAAAAATACAGTAAAATTACCTATTTAGACTAAAATGAAGCACAATTTTATCTTTCCACTCATAAAGAATATCAAAAGCATGTAAGAAAAGCATATTAAGAATGAAAACATTTTTTCTACCTAAAATTTGCAGCTAGAGAGTTAGAACTTGGCTTAGTATTTGCAAATTGTTTATTGGCCTCAACACTAGTGATAGTCCCAGAGCATCAACTGTAATCAGAGATCTGTTTGCAAAGGTAATTCATTCAATTTATTCTGTTCTTCTCTTTCTCATAAGAAAAAATCACTGCTCCTAAAAAAACCCCTCACAACTGATAATTATTTCCAAGTCTGAAAGGACTTAAGAATATTATTCAATTAAAAGTTCACCACAGAATTATTTGGAAAAAACATGTAAAAAGCAATTTTATAATAGCAAAATGAGTGGGTAACATTGTGGGAACGAGTATTCCCATTTTCTGATCCCAATCTCTGTCCTTATGAGACTTTTAGCTGCTTCTATAGTCAGGGGTTCCTACACTCAACATTAAAATGAACTGCAAGGGCTAGTATAACATCAGAAGACTTTATCTGAAAATATCTATCCAACAGCCAGGAAGGAAAAAGAAAGTTAACAGCAGGGAACTGGATTAAGTCCAATGGTACAAATAATGAAAAAAGGGTATATGTCCATATACAGGCATCAAGCAGCTTTTAACTTTTCAAGTAAGCTGTGAAGGCATCCTTACAAATGTCTGACACACTTATCATTAGATCCAAAGTGCGTAGCTGTATCACGGCTTACAGAGAAATAAGAAACCATGGTGCTTTTCCCAGTCGACTTCCCCACGTTTGACTGCTGCCAGACTGGAAAGCAGAAGCTGTATGTCTAGAACTTCCCTTATCCCCAGCCTGCAGTAAAAAAGATAGAAAAGTCAAGTGCAGAATGGTGGTATGTGGGCTGATGTAGGCATGAGTAGAAACCTGCAGACAAGTGCCTATACACTGACTGCTGACTGGTTTGCCTGAAACATTGGCTTCAACATCATCTTGCTTAGTTGACAGAAAAGACTGAGTTGTGTCTGAGATGAGAGTACAAGCCCAGAGGGTTCATGTGCTTTCAGTTCATGTATTTGATAAATCTGTCCCCTCTGTCCCTTTGTATTCACACAAACAAGATCTTCAGGAAAGCACTTAGGATTATCGAAGTTCTAACATCTAGCTCAGTAGCTGAGATGAGGCAGGTAGAGGGGGAGTCCAGTGTGATACTGGACTCCAACTTCAAGTATATGTAAAGATGTGTATATATAGACACGCACATAATATATATATAACTTTCAAAAATAAGGATGCAGCTCTGTTATTTTTCAGATCCATTCTATGCCCAAGATAAGTCTGTCAGATGAAAGGAAGAATAATTCTCAGCCTTTTAGCTGGTCTTACAGGGGTTTTTTTTTCTTCCATTTGAATGTCTAGTGATTGGTGAACAAGCCTCTGCAGCTCAGCAGAGAACCCTCAAGTGGCTTCTGGTGTTGTTTTAATGGTATTAAGACAATGGTGCATTATAGCGTGATATGTCAGGCTTTTTCTCTGAGCTCTTCCTTTCCTTCTGAAGGAATGCTCATGTTTTCTAAATTGGAATAAGCCTTTTAACTTAGAATAGAATCTGTTGAAAGGAATCTCTCATTTTTTTCATCTTTGAAACTAAGTGCATTAAATGAAATTGCAATTTTCATGACTGCAGATTTGGGATTATGCATTTTTCTCTCAGAGAAAGAAAATCACTTTTTATCAAAGATATTTGCACAGTAGTATGTTAAACACTGAACTGGATTATTAATTTGAAGTAAATCAACTATTGTCAAATTTAGTTTCATACTAATGTTCCATAACAAAACTGGAAATGGTCAGCAATATCTTCTTGTAAATAAATATATGAGAAAACATATTATTTATCTAAGATAGAAACATTATACTACTTGAAATAAAAACAATAAATTAGTTTAATTAAAGACAGGCTTTAAAATTCTAAGTAGAGATTCACTTTACTCAACATTCCTAATAATGATATAAATATCAGGGAAATACATATATATATTTTTCCTTACAGCTGTGAAAAACATTTTCACAAAGTAAGACATGAGAAAAGCTATAAAATGGAAATGGTGTGTCTAGGTCCAAATTAATGATCTTGAAAACCCACATTCAGCTGACTGTCATAATGCCAAAGCATATAGACAAGTTAGCGCTTGAAGGGAACATTCCTCAACTGCTCTCCATTCCCAGCATAAGTTCTGGTTTTATGTGCCAGGGCAGCTTTACATCTTAAACCAAATGAAAACCTAGAAAGCAATTTTTTCCTCCACTTGAGTCCACTGTACACCTATGTGAGGAAAACTGCACTGCAGAGAACGCAGAAGTGGCTGCCATATCCTTTTAAAATCCAGCCACAGGAGGAGAAAACCAAGGACCTATAGTTTTTTTCTTGGCACAGTTGCAGAGGTATAAATCTGAACATGACTGTGAAAATATTAGGGAGACCACTTTAGTGGGTTAAGGATGGAAGGTAGTGACTTAAATTTTAACACATTGCTGTAGCTCTAGTATCCATGTCCATATCTTTTGGGTAAGCATTTGAATTAACAGATTTAATTGCAGTTTCTTCATCTGGCTGTAGCTTTTAATTAAAAATTTAGACTGCCTGACTGTATTGTCTTGCTAAGATCATATCTTACATATTGGGAATTCCAAATGAGCAGTTTCTTCCTGGCCCATCTGTGAATCATAAAGGGGTTCAGGTGGGACCCAGGTGCTACTTTCAAACATATGTTAGAATTTAGGCTTAAACGCATTACGAACTTTATCTTCCAAACCAAAGCTGTCCAAATTTTTATGCTACTGGCTTAGGTGGAATGGATCAGCCTTAAACATAAATGCTTTAAATTCTGAGTATCAGGGTAGATGGAATTAGGCACTCTGTCAACCTGCATGATAAAAGATATTTTTTTAATCCTTAAATTGCACAACACAAGAGAAATAATTTTAATTTTTAATCACTTTCATGCTGCTTTTTTTTTTTTTTCAGTTTTGTATCTGCCAGGAACTAGAAGAATATATAAATACATAAATAAATAAGTACTTCCTTACTGATCCATTCATAAATCAATAAAATATTTCTCTAATCAGCTTCACATTTAATGAAAGAGGTGAGACTGGTACTGACAGGTTAGACTTTAGCAAAAAATCTGCAGTCCTCTTCACCTGTAAACTTGTAAACCTTTACAAATCTGTAAAACTCTTTCCTTCCTAATTTCTGAATGACCATACATCCCATTTGTGAATAGGTGCCTAGTAGCTATAGAAAGAGCACCAACTTAGCCTTGATCCAGCCTCATGCTTAGGAGGCTACTTTCAAGAGTGTTACTTTACTTTTTGTGTTTAGCACTGGCTTTATGGAGGGCTTAATACATTCTTTTTTCTAAAAGAGATGAACCTTCTTTGTTAGAGGTGACACAAGTCATACTTATTGGCAATATTTTAACTGTAGAATTATGATATTTGTGTGACTGGGTTGCATACAAGAGAGGCATGATATAATCTAAGAGCAAATGGTTTAAAAAATTAAGGCTTTGTCTGTGTTTCACAATGACTATACAGTAAATACTTCCCTGGAAATGTTAAATGTCAACAGGCATGTACTTTCTATCAAATTATTAGTTCATTTTTACACCTGACAGAGCCTCCACAATGTTTTTCTAAAATTGTAATGATATATCTGCTTTGCTGCTTTCTCGCTGCTTGCTTTTTTTTTTTCCTCCTTTTTCTCCTTTTTTTTTTTTTTTTTTTTTTTTTTTTTTTTTTTTTTTTTTGTAA
>NDXB01020524.1:0-27861 GCA_002631895.1 Agapornis roseicollis
TCCTCAACATAAAAAGGACATGGAGCTGTTGGAACAAATGCAGAGGAGGGCCACGAGGATGATTAGGGAACTGGTGCATCTCCCATACGAAGACAGGCTGAGAAAGTTGGGGCTGCTTCAGCTCAGAGAAAAGAAGGCTGCATGGAGACCTCATAGCAGCCTTCCAGTATCTGAAGGGGGTCTATAGGGATGCTGGGGAGGGACTCTTCATTAGGGACTGCAGTGACAGGACAAGGGGTAACGGGTTCAAACTTAAACAGGGGAAGTTTAGATTGGATATAAGGAGGAAGTTCTTTACTGTGATGGTGGTGAGACGCTGGAATGGGTTGCTCAGAGAGGTTGTGAATGCTCCATCCATGGTGATGATCAAGGCCAGGTTGGACGAAGCCTTGGGTGACATGGTTTAGTGTGGGGTGTCCCTGCTTATGGCAGGGGGGTTGGAACTGGATGATCTTAAGGTCCTTTCCAACCCTAACGATTCTATGATTTCCAGTGAGAATCAAATCTCACTGAAAATATATCAATATATCTCAAAATACAGTGCAAAACTTTCTTCTTCAGTTTCATGTCGCAAATGAACATGGTTCATATCACTTAGGAGCAAGTTTAAATGTGGAAGTCATGGTAATTAGTACTCAAGATGACAAGTGGCTTCAATATTTCAGTTGCCACAAAACAAAAACAGAGAGGGAAAGGGAGAGGGGGAGGGAGAATTTACACATATGCAATGAGCTTTAACTAACTGAAATACTGAAATCAAGCCCAAGTTTTTAAGGCTTATATACATTAAAGGATGGCAATTCCATGCCTGCAGTTATATGATAGTAACAATCTTTGAAATGTACATGTACAGTTAGCAAATGATTATATACATGAAGTACATATTACTGGGACACATTTTGTATTAGTTCCAACTATAATACTACATTCAGTTTAAAGATTCCTTAACTAACCTGTAAGAATAAGTATAGAAAATCTGTGTATTAGAAGAATGTACCAAAGAAAACCCTGACATTTTCCAGGCAATTTTTTTTTTGCCTTAATTTGACTTTAAGTCCAGGATGAAAAAGACAAAAACAGAAAGACTGGAGGTGTTCAAAAGTTCAAAGTTATTTCTGTGGTGTCGTTTCCTATCATAACTGATTTTAAAACTTTAAATTATTTTCCTTCTCAAAAAAATAGTTATTGGTAAATTTTGGAGAAAAAAAAAAACCCAGAAGAGAAAAAGAGTGCCCTACACTGGTGGGCAAGGATTTTCAGCATCATTCCAAAATAAATCTGTTTTTTAAAGCTTTGACAATGCAGAATTCTAATGGAAACTGTGTCAGGCATATTCAAGTTCAAGGACAGTTCAGTAAATATCACTGTTACATCTGAGCTTAAGATGTAACATATCATAACAAAGGTCTCTTCAATCATAAGCCTATCATGACTAAGGTCTCTTCAATCAAAAGCCATAACTGACCTTTCTGCAATTCTACTTGGTTTGAGTTTATATCCTGGTCTAACTGCACAGCATGATTTTACATGAATGGAACACTATGAACCACCTTTCTCTGAGGTAAGGTATCACTTTTAAGTGTCTTTTTTTAAGCCCTATGGTTCTATATGGCAGAGAACTCCACAGAACGTTTCTTAAAGAGAAAGGAAGGGCAGGAAGGGAATAACTCAGGCATCTTGATCAGCTTGCCATTTCTAAAGCCGATTCTTTATATGAGCCAGTAGTCATTATTACATTTTGCTAATGATGACTTTAATGTCAGCTTTGGTTAGATTGAGAATAAAGAATCGAGTCTCTTAATTCAAAGCCCAATGAATGTGAACCACTTTGAGATTCATCTTCATACCTTAGAAAAGCATAACTGTAGTTATGAGGACAGGAGGAAAAGAATAAGAATTACTGAAAAATTTATAAACATTTCTGTTTTTCTTTCTAAGAATAAAGATGGAAAAATTCTTTTATTTCTGTCTCCACACTATTAATGGCTCAGCTTTGGGCGTCTCCCAAGCACTTACTTTTCCTACACTGAAAAGAACAGTGTTGTTTTGAAGGCTATTAAAATTTTTTAGGATATTGTACAGACATTGTGATATATAGAACATGCTCTGCATTTACCATAAACACTCTTGAAAGATAGTTAGTCCTGAAATGCAATTTGCAAAACATTCTAATACTGATACTTACCATATGGGTATTAAGCTGCTCTCTTGCTGTTTCTGGTAAACCTCCAACAGGTTTTGATGCCAACAGCTGACGTTCTGTGTCTGTCAGCCATTGCTGCATATCTTCAACTTCACCATGGAAACCTTGGGCCTAAATTACACCACATCATTTTAGACCTTACTTAAATGTTCTCCATTCTAATACCAGCTCATATGTAGAAGTATATTGGCAACAGATTTAACCAGATATTTGCAATAATCAAAGGAAATTGAATAAACAAAAGAAAACAGAAAAAAACCTCACCAAACAAAATGAAATAAAAAGAAAACAAAACCCAAAGAAATAAAATACAACCCAAAATTTAAACTAACTCAATCCAATCTAATTGATAAAACCAAAAACAAACCCCATGGAAATCTTGAAAGCAGGCTAAAGAAGTAACTCTGAGGTCAATCTTCTCCCTGAATAATATACCTATACAGGAATTTCACCCTTTAAAAATACATAGGCCAAAAGCTGAAACCTTGATTCAGCAGTATAAGCCGTGGGGAAGATATAGTTGCATCAAAACTTTCTCCAAACTCAGGAGAGTCTGCATTATGGTTTTGATTTAGGCCAACTTTTAATACATTTGTCTCAGTATTTCATGTAAAAAGACACTTTTCCTGAGTTATCTCTTTACTTGATCATTTCCTATTCACCTGGATTAAGGCACTGTCCAGCTGCTGCTTCCTTTGTTCTGTTTTTTCCAACAAGTTTTGCCAGCGCTGATTCAGAAGTTCCAGCTTGCTCCGTAAATTACTTGCTTCTTCAACAGCACTTGATTCAATCAAGTCATTTCCTGCTTTCTTAACTGCTTCCACTGTAGACTGATGAGCTAAAACATCATTTTGTAGTACCTACAATTGTAACAGAGCATGTAAGACTGGCCATGTTGATAAATTATTGAATGAAAGCAATCACAGTGACTGAGCTAGTCCTAATCCAGTGACAAGGCAACAGTTTAACATCAGCACAGGTATTAGGAAATTAAAGCTAATAACTAAGGTCTCTTCAATCAAAAGCCATAACAGACCTTTCTGCAATACTAAATTTTACTTTTAGATCTTGGCAAAAACTATATATTATAAAAGAATGTATTCTAATAATATATATTTCTGAAATAATGAAAAGTTTTTAGTACTGCTAGTGAAGAATTATTTCTTCACTTTCCTTAATTTGCTACATACTTTTACTTAACAGGATTTTAGTTTGGTTTTGAGGGAAAGGTGTAAAGAAGTTACATATAATAGTGCCAACTACTTGTTTGAAAAGAGAAAAGATGAGAAAGAGGAACAAGAATAGTACGTGCCTACTATGCCATACTGTGACAAAAGAAAAAAAGAATATGCAAAATGTTTGGGAAGAGATGGTAAACTCCATCTAAGAAACTCAAGTTTATGACTGTTGTCCTCCACGGGACAGGTTCAAACTTACCTCCCGCAAAATGCTGGCATAGACTAAAAAATACAAAGCTAAACACAAAGGAATTTTAGAATAAACTCTACAGAGAACTTGATGAAACATGAAGTCACAAGTAGCCTATGTATACAAAATTCAAATCACATTTGCTTTAATTCTTCTCAGTAAGGCACTGGAAGATACTTGTTATTTTATTTTCTGAACAGGGAAAAAAAAGGGATATTCAGAGAAATGGTTTCATCTTATCCCTTCCTTCCTGCTGAGGCTCACTAAGAACAAGTCTATTCTTTCCCAAGTTATTCAAGAGATGGATGTTTTTACAGGCTACCACAGCAGGATGCACTTCTGTGTGAACTTTCTAACCTATAAACTCTGTTTTATGAAAAGGAAGTAGATTAGTTCACATGTTTGCTAACTCCTTCAGCATAGACATAAATGATGCTTGGATGCTTCTTCAGTAGTAAAACACTTCCATTGAATAAGAATATAAAAGGTTCACAGAGCAGAATCTGGGCCTGTAATTTCTTTCTTTTTTTTTTTTAAAAGGGTCTGTTTCTAACATTAGTCATGTAGATATCACACTGGGCCCAAATTCCAGCTAATCATACAAAAACCTTCAGAAGCTGCCATTAAAATACACAATGAAAATACCTGAATTATCTGTGTATAATCAATTTTAATCATTCTCTCTAAATCCAAAAATGGACTCAGCATAATCTTCACAGGCCAAATATCATATGGCAGATTTAAAAGAGAGTATTAACAAGATGACATTGAAATCTTCAGTCCCAGAAAGAATACATTGTCATGAACAGCACAGAATCACAAAGAGGTAGTGAAATTCTCTTGCTCTCAGGAGATACTCTTCAAAATAAAGGCTCAATGGAAGCATTCTTCCGAGGGCTCCAAAGTCACAATAAAGTTTGCCAAGACTTCGAAAGAACTGTTCTTCATGTTAAGCTGGATTCAGCTGAGATAAAATTTTGCAAAATTCAGAACAACAAATCTCTATTTTCTGAGAAAGAACAAAGAATAACGGATGTGAAACAGTCATGTGCATTTTGTGAGACCCGGCTTTAACAGAACTAATCAAGGAGTTTATTACTTCAGGGAGAGTAGTAGGTTCAGTAACTGCTGAGTTCCCTGGGTCAGAGGAAGATGAATTAATTAATGTGGAGACTAGGGTGAGCTGCTCTTTCTCTGGTTAAAACCTATGTCACTTGCATGGCATAATCAAGGAATGAAAGAATATGGAGGAGTAAGTAAGGGAGCCAGGAGACCAGCATGGTTGAGCAAGGAACTGCTGGGCAAACTCAGGTGGAAAAAGAGAATCTATGGATTATGGAAGGAGGGGCTGGCCACTTGGGAGGAATATAGGACAGTTGTTAGAGGATATAGGGAGGCAATTAGGACAGCTAAGGCCTCCTTGGAACTTAATCTTGCAAGTCGGTTTAAGGACAACAGAAAGGGCTTCTTCAAATACTTAGCAAGTAAAACTAATACAAGAGACAATATAGGCCCACTGCTGAACGAGGTGGGTGCCCTGGAAACAGAGGATATAAAGAAGGCGGAGGTGCTGAATGCCTTCTTTGCCTCTGTCTTTACTCCTGCAGACTCTCCTCAGGGGCCCCAGATTCCTAGAGCCCCAGAAGGAGTCAGGATAAAGGAGGAGTTTGCTTTGGTAGATGAGGATTATGTTAGGGATCAGTTAAGCAATCTGGACATCTATAAATTGATGGGTCCGGATGGAATACACCCACGGCTGCTGAGGGAGCTGGCAGAGGTCATTGCTAGGCTGCTCTCCATCATCTTTGGTAAGTCATGGGAAACAGGAGAGGTGCCTGAGGATTGGAGGATGGCAAATGTCACGTCAGTCTATAAGAAGGACAAGAAGGAGGACCCGGGTAATTATAGACTGGTCAGCCTTACCTCCATCCCTGGAAAGGTGATGGAACAACTTGTTCTTGATACCACCTCTAGACATATCAAGGATGAGGGGGTCATTAAGAGCAGCCAACGTGGTTTTACCAAGGGGAAGTCATGTTTGACCAACCTTATAGCCTTCTATGAGGAGGTAACTAAGTGGTTGGATGATGGTAGAGCAGTAGATATGTTTTTTCTTGATTTCAGTAAGGCATTTGATACTGTCTCCCACAGCATCCTCATAGATAAGCTAAGGAAGTGTGGCCTTGATGATCAGGTAGTGAGGTGGATCGAGAACTGGTTGAAAGGAAGAAAGCAGAGAGTTGTGGTCAGTGGGGCAGAATCTAGCTGGAGGTCTGTGACTAGTGGAATCCCTCAGGGGTCGGTGCTGGGACCGACGCTGTTTAATATTTTCATCAACGACCTGGATGAGGGAACTGAGTGTACCCTCAGCAAGTTCGCTGATGATACTAAACTGAGAGGAGTGGCTGACACACCAAAAGGCTGTGTCGCCGTTTGGCAAGGACAGGCTGGAGAGTTGGGCGGGGAGAAACTTGATGAAATTCAACAAGGGCAAGTGTAGAGTCTCACATCTGGGGAAGAACAGCCCCATGGACCAGTACAGGTTGGGGCTTGACCTGCTGGAAAGTAGTGAAGGGGAAAGGGACCTGGGGGTCCTGGTGGATGGGAGGATGACCATGAGCCAGCAATGTGCTCTTTTGGCCAAGAAGGCCAATGGCATCCTACGGTGCATTAGAAAGGCTGTGGTTAGTAGGTCAAGAGAGGTTCTCCTCCCCCTCTAGTCTGCCTTGGTGAGGCCGCATCTGGAATATTGTGTCCAGTTCTGGTCCCCTCAGTTCAAGAAGGACAGGGAATTGCTTGAAAGAGTCCAGCGCAGAGCCACAAATATGATTAAGGGAGTGGAACATCTCCCTTATGAGGAGAGGCTGAGGGAGCTGGGTCTCTTTAGCTTGGAGAAGAGGAGACTGAGGGGTGACCTCATCACCTCATCAATGTTTACAAGTACGTAAAGAGTGAGTGTCAGGATGATGGAGCCAGGTTCTTTTCAGTGATGTCCAGTGATAGGACAAGGAGCAATGGGTATAAACTGGAGCATAGAATGTTCCATGTGAACATCAGGAAAAACTTCTTTGCTCTGAGAGTGACAGAGCACTGGAACAGGTTGCCCAGGGGGGCTGTGGAGTCTCCTACGTTGGAGATATTCAAGGCCCGCCTGGACAAGTTCCTGTGTGATGTAATTTAGGTTACCCTGCTCTCGCAGGAGGGCTGGACTAGATGATCTTTCGAGGTCCCTTCCAACCCTTAGGATTCTGTGATTCTGTGAGTAAGAGGAAAGATCTTAGTTATTCCAAGCCTGCACTTCAACTATAATCTGCATCTTGAAAATCTCTATAGAGAATTGTTTATCAAGTGTTAAATATTACTACAAGACTCACCACTAAGATAAACATCAAAAGAACATTTCAGTTAATATTCATTATAATTACATACATGATGTTTGGCAAGTTCAATTTCAATGGCCTTGGGGTCTCCACCCACAGGTTTCTGTTCATTCAGTAAGTCTTCTGTATGTGTCAGCCATGTCAGTAACTCATCCAGGGCATGCTGGAACTGCCCCAAGGCTAACAAGGCACCTTCCAACTTGTGCTACAGTAAAAATAAAATTAACAATAAAATTGTTTCACAATACTATTGAATTGTCTTATATTACCATTAGTCACTGTAATCCAGAACAGAGTACATGCATATGATAGCATAAAACCCAGGAGAAACAGTTATCCAAAACAAGCAACTGCTTTACAGTTAGAGCTGAGTTAGCAATTTGCCTGTAAAGCCTCACATTCCAGGCTTAAATTCCTGACCTTCGTAGAACCCATGTAACCAGAGCCAAGTTAAGTTTGAAGGTTTTCTTTTCAGAGATATGACAGTAGTTTTTCATCACTTAAAACATAATTCCAATATAAATGCAATCTGGTGCATAATCTTTTAAAAACCTTTACTTTGTTGTGAAATGATTCAGTTTATTAAAAATAATACACTTCAAAGCACTGCATCTTTAAATCTCTCGTTTCTATAATTTAAGGAAAGAGCACTGAAACAGTTTAATACTAAGTTGTTGGTTTGTTATTTTTTTTTCCAAGTGCTTAGTTCAGCTGCTAATATTACTTCTACACATATAAACATGTTTTCAATTGCTATTTAAAATGCCACCAAATAACCAAAATAGAATAATAATGATTTGACAAGGCACTGCTAACAAAGGAAGTGACAAAATTACCGCTAAGGGTTTAAAAACCATAAAACCAACTCAATAAATTGGAAACTCAAATTCCATTACATATAGTTCTGTAATTTCCAAACAAAAAGGAATAAATGTGTAAATTGATAAAACCATATATAATAAAAAGCTTTTCTCAAAAATCTAAGTCACAAATAAAGCTCCCACGTTCAAGTTTATTTACCTGTCTGCTTATAATTTTTTCTTCTAGGCTGTCCCACAATAGTTTAAGCTCTGAGAGAGGGTCTTGAACAGTGTGCTTGTCACTCTCCTCTGTTACCTTCTTCAGCAATAGCTCTGCCTGATGGTTCAGCCTTTCCATTTCAATCTGCTGCTGATAAGCTTCTGTCTTAAATTGCTATGGCCGTAGAAAAAGAATACAAATAAATATATCACAAGTAATGATCTTTTTGAATATAGCATAGTACAGTAACATTTGCACTACTTATGCATCACTGCTGACTTTCATAAATTTGGGGGGGTGTTTTGCAGGGTCAAAATGTTTCTGATAATCCAGACAGTCCCAGATAACTGAAAATATACAACAATGTCTTACTATTCCAGCACTTACTGCTAACTATGACCTGAGCATGATGTTTTTTCCCAGCAGAAAAGTATTTTCTAGTGATCTCCCTGGTCTTTAAACAGAACATATCTTCAGTAAGCTCTAGCTCTTGTGCTTCTGATAATAGAATACTTTAAACTTCAAATAGAATTATTTTTCAAAAGAGCTGAAAGCAATTTTTCTTCACCTTCTTGTATGTGTAATTTGGGCAGCAGTCTGAATACAACTCACAAATGTGTGTTCTTCTGAACTATGTGAGATTGTGGTTCACTTGAAGTTACATCATAATATAGGTAGATTAAACAACCTGCTCACAGCCAAAAAAGCCCACGTACCAATGAGCAACAAAACCAAGGATATTCCTGATCATTATCTACCCTTTTTTTTTTTTCTTTATATATACAGCATAATAGCCTACCAATGTCAGGAGCACACTAAGTCACAGATCCACACAGACACGTTTCTAATTCAGACTGAAACTTCTATTTTCACCTTATTTATGTATTGGGAATGTTGTGGACTCTGTAAGCATTTAGACAGAAGCCTATAATGGCAGAAATGAAGCTTTGAAGATGTTCTCTCAGAGCCTCAAAAAAGCTGTTCATGGAAGAAATCAGAAAACATAAAGGTCATAGCAAAAGAACCCTGCACATAATAACCTTAGAGCCTTTGAAAGAGAATGAATGCTGTTACTAGTATTTCTGGGCTATCAGAACTTATTCATAAAGTAAAAGGTGGTCTCACCAAAATTTGGAAGAGATTTTAAAATGAAACACATTTGTAAAGAAATAGTTTGCAAATATGTGTTATTTGAAATTTTCATGCAGATTCTTTTTACTAGACATTGAAAATTACTTTGGACTCTTGAAAAATACAGAAGAATACTGAATAACACAGAAAAACACAGACAGATAAAAGTATACATGAAATAAATTACTAGTTCATACCTTAAGCTCCTCAGTTTGCTGCTTCACTGTCTCCAGATCTGTTCCAACTGGGGACATGGATGCTAACTTGCTGCCAGCAATGTCTACCCAATCAAATATTGCCTGAAAATCACAGTATGAAATTCAAATGTGAGCAGAAAAATAATCATGTTTAAAAGTTTTATTAAGTAAAATATCAGGGATTTTTTACTCCAGAGAAAAATACTTCTGTACCCCTTGAAAGAAAACAGCTCTCTTTAGAAAACCTAGGTTTCTTTGCAACACGAGGGATCAAATATTAACAAAAGTATTTCATATAGTGGTTACAAGAATGCACATGCTGCAAGACTGAGTTTCTATTAGCAGAAATACTCTGCCAGTACTATTCATGCTGGGTGGCAGTCTACTTCTTGAGTAAAACCAGCAATTTTTATGAATACCCTGAAAGGTAAATACAAAACAAACTCTATTGTGCATTCCTTTGGGGCGAAAATGGAAGACAGTAGTAGAGTGGTAATGCACTTTAAGTGATGATTACAAACTTCTTTTGAACGACAGGGCTTTGAGCAACCTGATCAAGTGGAAGGTGTCCCTGCACATGGCAGAGGTGTTGGAATTGTGTGATCGTTAAGGTCCCTTCCAACCCAAACCGTTCTGTGATGATGTTATCTGTGCAAGCAATATGGAACATGACCCCCATTCAGTACATATTATGTAGTAAAGGTCCATGGTGAATCTCCATAGGATAAAAGGGCTTGACTGAATCTCCATAGGATAATTCAGTAATAACTTTAGAAAACACATGAAGCCTCCCCAGTTCTTTTTGCTCCTGATATAACGCAGAACCACCTCAAGAATACTTTACTTGCAGATTAAGAACAGCTGTGTCAATCTGGGTAATTGCATAAGTGAACACCTCTGCTAGTGCCTTTTCCTCCCGCCTGTTATCTGTAATTCATTACAGAGAAAAGCTTAGGACAGCTTGTCATAGCTCCCTACTGCTTCACAGCTCCCCGAGAAAAGAGAACTACCCTCAACATGCTCAACAGGAGGAGGCAGCTGCAGCTAACAATCTGCCCATGATACTTTCCGTGTCTACTGAAATAACCATAATGCAGCACTGAAATACAGTTCTTTCACACAGTTTGTATAATGAAATATGTACAGCCACAGGAACTACAAAGCATTAAACCAATGTCAGTGTTCCTAATGTAACAACCTCTGAGCAGTCTGAACATAGGACTTGGAGAAAAATCCATAGTGAGGGTGCACTTGAAAGCAGACATGTTGTCTTACTACTAAGGAGTATTCTGCTGCTTGATCTGCACTGAACAGACAAGCAACTGCCCTCAGTGTCATGTGAAACTAATTTTGAAGATTTAATGAAGCAAGAAAGCCAATCATTCCACCAAGCAAAAAATAGGTTTTGCAAAATCTGACCATGTTTGGAATCTTTTCAAACGTTTCAATCTTCTAGCCACTTGGTGACAAAAGATAAGAGGCTTGCCACTCAGCCAAAATGTGCAAAGAACATGCAAAAAAAACCCCACCCAGCACACAGAGGGAAGAGATCATATAATTTTAGAATAGTTTCAGCTGGAGGGGACCTTTGAAGGTCATCAAGTCCCACTTCCTTGCTTCGTTTTTTCTTGGTGGTGGTGTTTTGGGTTATTTTGCAACTTTGTCAGTTGTAGGAAATGTACCAGGTATCTAAAAAAAATTGCTGGAAAGCTTACCTACAGATTTAAAAAGCAAATAATCTTCTAAAGTATCATGACAGGATAAATTATACTGAGAATTGGTATAATGGAAGAATTAGTATAATGGTCCAGAAACATTATTTTTTGCTTAAAATATTGAAACTTAAATATTTGACTTATTTAAAAGGTGGAATAAAACTGAAGTTCTTTGACTGTCCTCCACAGAAATAAAACAGCAGTGAGTCTGTGGACCTATTGTGTTTCTTTAAGATCATGTAAATGTGTCACAACTTCAACTCACCTATCATATGAAGTACTATCACAAGAAAATATGAGCAGGATTACCGAGAATGTGCAGTATCAAAAAACCTCTGCTCTTATCAATAAACAAGGGGACATTAATCTTGAATTTAAATACAGTGCAATGTATGAACTACATGAAGAAAACAATGCAATGGATTTATTCTTTAATGCAAAAAAACCCCCAACCCAAAACAGAAAAACCCCACCAACCCTGAGAAAAATTTGCCTATGAAGAAAATAGTCACTATAATCAGAGTGATATATCACTTGTCATTTACCAAATCACATGGCATTTTTTACTACAACCACATTAAATCCTATTGACTCAGGAATGGGTTAGGTACACAACTTCATCTTACCTGCAGTCCATCTTGGTACTGAACAGCTGCCTGCATAGCTTCAGCAAGCTTATCCACCCTTTCTTTCCATGTTTTGTTTAAGGCATCCCAAGCAGAATTCAGCTGCAAGTAAGCAAAATTTACTCCAATAAACAAAAGAATTTTACTGCTGTATAATGTGTATTCACTAATTATTCACTGATCAATAACATAAATAAACTAAACAAGAATAGTCCATATTCATTCCATATTAACACACTTTTTTTCCCCATCACTGCGTAGTTTCCCTCAGAATACAACAGAGGTTCTGGATTAACTTCAATAACTTCTGTAAACTTCCAATACTGCTTACTGAATATTTTTATAAATATAGGGATTATAGTTAACATGGAAAATAGTATTATTAAATCATTTGGAGTTACATCATTATAATAAAGGTAGCTTCAAAGAAATGTACAATGCTGAGTCTTAGAGAAATTTAAGTATTTTGTAATCATCCCAAACAGGATTGTCTCAGTAAAGATGTCTCACTTGGCATAAACCAGATACAGCTAAAATTTATTCTAGCATTTCTTATGCTAAAAATAGCCATCTACATTAAGTCAGTGATGATTTAAAAAAAAATAAAATCTTTCTTTTACAAAATTTTAACTCAGAAATCAATAAAGTAAAATTGTCTGTACATTCTAATCTGAGTCAACATTCATGTACCCAAAAGACAAATCTTACTTTGCCACAAAGGCTTCAGGGGTGTCTCACTTTTGTCACAAAATTTTTATTTTCAGACTTTGTTGGGGGCAGGTGGGATACACCAATTTCAGCTGAACAAGCACCTAACATAACAGATTTAAGCACCAGCATTTCCCATACCTCATCTATACTCTTGTTGACAATAGGTTTGTCAGGCTCCCCACAAGCAGCTCTCAGTTCAGAGCCAAGGTTCACAACTGCTTCTAGTTCTTCCTGCAGTCCATCGATTTCTTCTTTAACAGCCTACAAAGAGAAGAACATACAATACTAAATTTAATAATCTATGTACAGTTTGCTTTCAAGATAGAACACAGCAGGATTACACCTTTGTTTTCTTTAAGGTCACTTGGACTTACAATTGGATGCTGAAAATATAAGCATCCCTTTGCAGTGTGAGAGAGAAATCAACTGACATCAGTCTAAATTATAACATGAGATGGAAAAAATAAACAAGAAGTTTAATCAGAGTGTTTTCTTTTCCAGAGGTTATCATTTAACTTTCAAATCTTTAACAATAAATAATTACAGACTTAGAGCATAATACATCTGCACACCTTTCATTTATATGTTACGTATTACTCAGGGAATCTAAAGCATGTGTAACTTTCAAAAGTCTTTGTGACATGCTTATTATATACAGGTTTATAAACAGGTATGTAAATATAATAACAGGCACATGTTGCATGCTCACTGCAATTAAGCACTCATACATGTTATTTACCATAGACTCTTCAGATATCATTACAGTAAATTTCTATACAATTATCCTCCTTGGTCCCTAAACCAAATTAAATATTCTCCTGTAATTTCATATATTCTGTATACGCAAATATTCTCCACAGTAATTCTGTCTTTCCTCTGTATGCTGCAAATAGAATAGTTCAAGTCAACAAGATACTTTCTACTGACCTCAGCAGCTTCTTGCTGTTGCTTGACTACAGACGGGTCAACTCCAGGTCCCTCCAGTTCTCGAATAAAGTCCTGAGTATCTTTAATAGTAGCTACAACAGCCATGTGATCACACCAAAACTTTTCAGCTAGTTCCATTACATCCAACAATTTGGCCTCCCTTTCCTCAGTCAAGGTCTGGATGTCTTCCCAAATGAGGACCATTTGGTCTAGTTTATCTTGAACAGCTAAACAACAAAGGAACTAGATTACTACCTTGGCAAACAATTCTGGGCCATAAATCTCTCTACAGTTCTACAGCAAAAACATATGTGTAGATTTTAAAATTTAGACTCTAAAATCGTTTCTTTATGGGGCTCCTTATAACGTTAAGTGGGAACAACCAAAATGGCCTTTAAAAATAAAACAAAGGTCAAATCCATGATGAATTATTTTAAACGAATGCTTTGTTTTTATAAATCTTTAGCAGCTTCTCCAGCAGAACACAATCCACAGATCAGTGGTCATCAGAAACTAAGATTTTTCATATACCGCAGCTTGCTGCATTTCCACTGCATGAAACTTTTCTCAGTCTACTACCTTTAGCAGATATATCCTTATCAGCTCCTTCTGAGCGAGCAATCATTTCCTCCCCTCTCTGCTTAAGCGTCTCATACACTGGCTGAAGTTTTTCCAGATCCACAGACACATTCTTATTTTCACTGATTTGCTCTTTAATCTTCTCAACCTCTGCTGATATTGAAGGTGGCTGCCTCAGACGTTCAACTATGCGTTTCAGACTCTCAAGAGTTGGATCTATCTTGTCATGAAACTGGGAGGGTGGTAAAGGACAGAAAGTGGCAGAGAAATTAGAGAGAGAAAAAAAATCCAGTAAATGAAAAAGGGCATGTGAAATTTTCTTGGGAAAAGGAACAGTAAGATTGTAATATTTAACATTTCTATTCGACATATATATGTGTAACTTGCTACAAATACCCCCCCGATGGTCCTTCCCCTCTTTTAATATTTGAATTACAAAAATGACCTTGCAAATGGTACTTCCTCTCCAATTTAAGAATTTTACTATTAAGTCCTGAGAAACTTCATCTAAAGGTACTATAAATACGTCAGAATCCACTTGGATTTAATCCTGTGTAATTCATACAGTAGTTTGCATCGTATTTTACAGAGCCATGGCTTTCTGATTTCATTCTTTTAGAAAGATATTTACCTTAATATCAAATACATACATTTTCATATCAGGACCAACACACTGGCATATAACCACGATTAGATTTGATATGTAAGGTCATTCAAAAAGACATTTGTTACCGTCCAGGTGATGCTTGTTAGTGCAGTAAAGGTACAATATTTTTGCACCTAAAAGGGCACACCAGTGTGTATTTTATATTCACCCATGTTTGACTGAGCCCAGAAGCTCAATGACAGCTATACTAACATGGTACATGGTCTTTGGTACAGGTCCAACATTAGTCTTTACAATATGGTTTGGATCCAGCAAGATTCCTAAAAATATCTCACCACCATGCCCCTTTCAAATTAAAGAGATTAATAAACTGTGGGTGCATCTGATGATCCTCCAGGATCTATAAAACCCACTCCTGGCTATACCTGAGAAAGGTGCTAGAAAAAACACAACAAGATTAACTTATGTGAACAAATAGCTACACATCCTTTCTATTCAAAGGAATATAGGCAATACAAGTGTAATTACTTTTACCACCATACAACCCACTTCAATCAGACTCTGTGACTAATGTTATAGACTCAGTGTTTTTGTTAGAAGTGTGAATATCATACAAGTCAGAAAAATGTGCTATGAAAGGTAAGTAGACATGCCACATTCAAGACTTCTGAAAAACTGATTGTGGCAACAAAACCTTACATAAGTGATAACAACTGACATATAAATTACATTTTTAAGTTGTCAGTACACTCAGTAGGCCTCCTTGTACTCATGCTTCAATGAATGAGACAAGGTGTTTGAGAACTTAAAAGGAAAAAACGCAAGTTGTTACAACCTCTCATTCTGGCTCCATATGTTATGTCCTGCCTTTGATATATAATGCAATTTAATATAATTTAAAACCTGAAGAGTTAAATACTTATTCTTCCAAGACTGTCTAGACAAACACTGACATAGTCATCACAGTACAGAGCTCTGAAAATATATATCTATGTATCTTAATAAAAAAAGATGATATAAAATTACATTCTGGGCATTACAATGTTTTGCTTTGGCATCTGCATATACATTTAGGTAAATAAAATTAACCTCAAAGTATTGCATAAATCATTAAGTATTTTCTCAACATCTGATTATACTCTTGCTGTTACCAAAGAATGCATTTTATTCTTGCTTTCTGTACTTAGCCAGTATAACACGTTAATATCTATCTCATACAAAGCAGGGACTTAAATACTAAGTAAATACCTTCAATTTTCTAATGTGCAGCTGCAAATAGGGGAAGACCTGAGCATTTATGATAAACACTGAATCTAAATAATCAGGGCATCTTTCCAAGGTGTGAATAAGGAAGGCGTTACATAATGTCTGTAACCAGTTCAAAAGCAGAATGTTATCTGATGTCATTTTTTGCCTCAGGTTCTTAAACTCAGTCTGCAGGGGCTACAGATAGGACATCAAATACAATGACCTATGAGATTTGATGAGAATTTTAAGGTGTATGTCTTTATTATTTTTGACCTAAGAAGAATACAGCACTTAATTGCCAGTGAATAGAAAAAAAACTGGAATTTCCTATAAAAACTAGTAGTATAAAACAAACTATTCAGGGGTTTGAGTGAGTTCATGTACACAGTTATGCTGAGTTCTTTTCTGAGTTTGGGGTTGAGTAAAAGAATTTCAGTTTGGGTTTTATGACAATTAACCCAATATTTAAGTGTCTTTAGAATGTGACAATACAGTATCAAAGTTCATTGCATAGGGTGATGAACGTAAGATACACAGCTTTTGTGGACCTGATCTGAATTTTATGCTTATGATGACATTTTGTGAGGTCTAACTTCACGCACAATGTTTTTACATAACAGTTCATGCATGTGTTGCATTAAATTCTTGTGCGTGTGCAAAGAAATCACTATTACTACTGCTTAACCACCCACTGGTTCCACTGGTAAGAGATCATAAGTAAAACTGCCAAGTTCCAGACATAACCATACCCAAGTTATCTGATCAACAGTGACATCCATATGTAAACAAAGCATCAGCTAGCAACAGACCAGCAAGAGAAAATGGAAGTAAAGACAAAATCCCACATCTCTAGACCAAATGCAGTGGGGTTTTTTTGCTTCAAAATTTAAGAAGCAATAACATTTTTCAGCTGCAGCAGAGTTGCAATACTGACCAATATATAACATCATAAGCCCTTGAGAAATAGAAAAATCAGTGCCATAGGCAGTAATATGAACATTCACAGGCCATTAGGTTGAAAAATTCAGATAAAATGGTGGTTTAGTCTTGATGTGTACATGTAGGAGACAATTCTGTGTGTTTTTCCATTTGAATGAATCCTATTATACTTCAAACTTAAACTGATACCTGGGTACACTGAGAGATGGCTTCGTCCAGTGCCAGTGCTCGCTTTTTAACATCTTCCTTAATTTTACTGTAAAGGGTGTCAGCTGCCACATACTTCTCTTGGATAGAAAAACCTTCTCCTGGGCTCAGTTCCAGCAGCTGAGGCCCAGTTTTGTTCATCTTATCTATATGAGGCTTGTGCTCAGCGATCAGCTCACGCAGTTGCTATAACAAACGAAACAACTTATCAGTTTCTTATGCTTACACCACCACATTACAGCTGTCCACACTTCTAACACATCCAGCTGGCAAGAAATTCCATACAAATATGCTTCATCCTAATATAAAGTATAAATAACATCAAATAAAGGTAATGACTGCTTTGCCAGTGATACCTCCCATTCCAACACAGAGCTATCCACGCATGAAACATCACAATTACAGATGCACTGGAAAGGTCTGTATAACACTCTTGTAGGACATACGATTACAGGTAAAATATAAGATGTTAACTATGCATACAATGCTGACAACAGACATTCCCCATGATATTTAGTACTCATAATGACAGAAATGGTGACAATATTACAGATGGGTGTAACACCACCACTTTTCATGTTGATATCTGTCACTTGCTGCAAAGCCTTTAATTGAAGAACATCATAGAAAGAGGCACTGGCACTGCAAGATTAGTAATTTAAATTATCCTTGATTTAAGAAAGGAAACTAGCACAAAGGGTCAAAGAAATCAGTGAAAATGACAAAAGGATAAGGAAGACTGATCAGTAGAGACCTCTCAACTTAGTTTAGCAGTCTCCTCTCAGACCCCTCAATCTTCACAGCAGAACTATTACTTAATCAAGTTTAACAAGTAATCAGTAGGGAAATTAAATCTCATCTCAGCTGTCTACTCCCTCTCATCATCCCCCCATAAGGTAAGTCAAAACTGTGAAGAAGACTGTGCAGAAGCTTATGGAAGTAGACAGGTCACAAGGTGTCTTCCAACTTGCCTAAGGATTTTGCCTTTGTTTACTTGTACCCATAGATATGACAAAGGGAAAGGGGCTTTTTTTTAGGAGTAGCCCCATCCTTCCTTCCAGTTTCCCTCCCTTTTCAGAGTAATCCCACTGTGAGGCTGTCTTTCTTGGTGCTGTGAACCCCATGAAGCCCTTGTGCAGGGATATGAAAGGCACATGCTCTGTTCCTCCCAGCTGAGATTTTGTTTATATTAATGAAGACTCACAAAAGGGCCTACACCAGTCTCAGTGTAAATAAATCCTCTTCTCTTCAACTAAGGTCCTTCCCTTAAAAAGAAATCCTGATACTGGTTGCTTACTCACTCCTTCCCAGAAGAGAAGATGCTGAGAGGATTGACATGATAGTGACAATGATTTTCCACAGTCCCCTGATGACAAACAGCAATGAAAATACAAATTTCCCTGACTCTAGCTACTTACTGACAATCTATTTGTATGCCTTGCAACAGGAAAAATAATGTTGACTAGCAGGCATGAGAAAAATCGAAAACTAAAAGCAGGTTGAAAGCTTTTAGAAAATAATTTTTTGTGATCTATTTTTGTGCACAAAAAACTTACACAAGGCCACAACAGTGCACATTTCTGGGCCTAAACTTACTCTACACATAACCACAGCTCAGTTCAAACCAAAGTGACTGCATGTTACTCTCACAGAATCGAATCTAGGAATTCCATGACTTGGAACAAAGACAGTCATCAGTAAACACATCAGAACAGAAATATAAGTGAATATAAAAAAATGTTTTCAATTCATATTCAGAACTATTTTTTTTTTCCTTTCCTTTTCTTTTACTAGAACAATAAATGATTTGGTCTTCTCCATGACCTACTATTGGGTAAACAATTCCAGTATTTCAGATCAGATTATGTGTTAAAATTGCCTGACATTAATCTTCTACTTAACAAACAAATCTCAGCTAATGGCACAGCCCAGGGAAAATGCAAGAATAGAAGCTCATCTGAAGGGCCTCTCATGCAAGCAGAATGATTAAAGTAGATGAGGAACAATCCTGTAAGTAAAGCATGCATGATTTGGTTTACGGTGACTAATCAAGATAGTTTGTAAAGCACATGTTATATAGCCAGCCTTAATAGAACATGGTTGTTCATTTCGGACATAATAGGAAGACAAATGAGTGAACCCAGTGTTTACCAGTACATAAGAGTGGCACATCTTCATTAACTGGTCTCACAGTAAACAAGATATTGAAGACAGGGATCATCCTATCTAACCTGAGTCACTTAATTGAGGCAGCTAAAATAAAAAACCCTGATTATTCTATGCTTAGTAGGGAGAAACAAGTACCTCCAATAGCCATATGGACTTTGCATGTGCCAAACCATGCAGGTTGTTAACCTCAGTGGGATACACCTGATTCTAGGTAATATTAGTAGCCATAGATGAAACATACTGATTTTTACCCCAGCTGATTATTCCACCATGTAAGAAAGCCCATATGGTGGCCAGCCTATAAAACTGATGCCTCTATTTTGTGATGTTATGGTAAATATTTCTTTCTTTTAATTGTTACATAACATATATATTTGACATGAGAAATTATTATGGGATTGGCTGGAACCCAAGCAATCAAAATTCTTGGCCCTTTAACTGTCCATCTTCCTGTCTCAGCTAAATTTAGCTCCAATGTTACCAACAAAACAAAAGCCAATATTTTTACATGAATGCAAGATCAATGGATGCACATATTTGTACACAGTCTGTAACCAAAGACAGCATTCCACTTTCAGCAGGCTGACAGCAGGTACTCTAGTTCTTTAGATAGTCATGTTTTACCATCTTTTGTTTCTTGCTAAGCCATCCCATATCTGTTCTTTGTGTTTATAGGTCTGGATTGTTCTAGTACTGACACTGATTTGTACTTTTAGTTTATTTAACTATCAATTCTGTGTGCTCAGTTCTTACTTCAATGGCAATTTTTCCCCCCTTTTGCACTCTTATATGCTTATACATTGTTTGCTGCCTTCCAGAGAGAATCTTGTTTGCATGCAAAGTTTGGAAAATGATAAAGACATGACTGAAAATGCATTGATTTTCTATTACTGATTTAAAGATTTATTTTTCAACAGAAGTATAACTGCCTTGGTTATAAACGTTTAGCAGAATACTCCACAGCTCTAAGCAGAATACTACTTGGCTTTTGACCCTTTGTTTTTAGAAACTGGCAAAATGCTTACCCTATGCTCTTCTTGTTGTTGCTTTAAAGTTTCATATTCAAGGGCTGGTGCAGGAAGCTGAGAGATGATCATTTCTGTTTCAGTTAACCATGGCCAAAGCTCTTCATAAGTCTCCCAGAACTGGTTAACCAGGGACTGAGCCCGTTCCAGCTGGAGGTTTCTCTCAGAGTTCATTTGACAGACTGTATCATATTTCTGTAAGAGGCTGTCCATTTTTTTCTGTAAAATAATATTAACAAAAAAGCAATGTGTGTTTTCCCATGTCTATTACCTTCATTTCTAAACAGTCTTTGAGAATTATAGAACCAAACCACAGTGAACCTCATTTTACTTTTGATAATGTTTCTATCAGCATCAGTGTTAAAGGTGGACAGAATCAGTATTGTGGGAGGTCATACTTTGGTTGAGTGTTTTCAAAGTAATTAGAACATATTTAATAATATCGATATTTACAAATAACACTTTATCCCCAGGGCTTCCAGTCAAGCTGCAAATGATTTGACTGCAGATCTTAGCCCCACTTCCTTACTGAAGAGGCTTATCTCCAGTGACACTTGGCAGAAGCTTAGTATTTCTGAATCAAGGCATCATGAACAATACACAAAAAAACTGTTGTTTGGGTTTGTTTTGTTTTTAAATCTGGCAAGAGAATAGGGTGCAATGTTGTGCTTGTAGCTTACAAACTCACAATAGAAACCACAAAGCATTATTTTCCAGGTTAGCATACTTTAAGTAATGAGGATGTGTTACCATTAATAATATGATAAAATGATGAAGTCTAAACATTGTAATTCTACTGCATTTGGTCATATGATAATAAAACAAAGTATCAACTAGCATGCGTTTTTCCTGTGGAAGACTGCCCTTGTTATCATTTTTATGAAATATTATATGTGACAATGCACATAAAAACTTGGCCTTGGAAAAACAAGACATATAAGCAAGCCGTTGAATATGTGAAGAATCTTTTTTTGCCAGAACAAGCTACTCTTCCCTTTGTTATGTCTTGCATGTAAATTAAGTATAAAGATATTACCAAAGGACAAAACATAGCCTAACACAGAGATATACAGTATTTCTGACAAATACATAACACATAATAGTCTCACATAATACTACGTTCTCTTATGACAACAATTTCATAGACAGAACTTCTCATCTATTTGAAATTCACTTAAGAGCAAATCAGATTTCTTCAGAGATCTTCCAGCAAGCACAATTAGTGTTGGTTTTCAAGGAGGGCAGTCATTGGAAAGACTAAATTTACTCTACATATCCAGTCTTACCATAACTCAGCAAAAAAACCTACAAACCCCATAACTAACCCATTCTTAAATGCTAGCATGAAAAATCTGCCTGTATATATACGCAGCCCCAACATTAGGCTTTCTCTGTGTGTGTAATAAATAAAGGCATAAGAATGCCTTTCATGGACTGTGTAAGTCAACAGTATGGAATAATCTTGGCAAGTAAAGTCCACGCTGAAATCACCAGGAATGAAAGATTCACACTGAGGTGCATAGCCATTGAAGCCAGCACAAAAATATACATGGAGTGTCACTGACCCAAGAGAACTCAGGAAGATGAACCGCCAGATTCCACACACGCTACCGCAGATGACTAACGCCCATTCACTCAATTGTCCATTGGCTAAAATACTATTTACCATGGATGAAGATGATAAATGTGGCTACAGATTAGTATCTGGCAATGAAGCAAGTACACAATGCTTGCTCTCTGAACATCCTGAAGGAAGAAGAGGGATACACAACAGCATTCCTTCTAGTACTACAATCCTTAGACTAGAAGTGGCTGTAATTAATGCTTTTTCGTTAGTATTTCAAGACATACACTATAGGAATCCTTCTATTTATATGTTGTCTGCATATTTACTGCTGTAGCTGCAATTTAAGAAACTTTACCTTCATGGCCTGTTTTTCTTCTTCTGTGCACGTGTTCATAATCTTATCCCCAGATTTAACAAGTTCATCTATAGTATCTTTGTGCCTCAAAATCTCCATGGTAAAAGCCTTGGAACAGAATAAAAATTGGTCAGGAAAAAGAAAAAAGAAAAAAAAAAGGAATACATTGAGCAAAAAACTATTTTTGAAGTGCATTATGATGGACTGAAAATTAAATTGTGCCAGTACATTTTCTAGATGGAGAGTATGTCGGCCAATAATTAATGTGACATTTGGAAATGCATTTCTTTTACCTTTTGAACTTGTAGCTGAGCCATGGTATGGTCTTGCTCAAGCCTAATATCGCCCAGAGACATCAGTTTCTTTTCTGTTTCTGCAATCCAGGCAAATTCAGCATCAGCTGCTTGATCAAACTAAATGAGGGAGACATGAATTAGTTCAGCGGTTCTATAGATGTGAAATTAGAATGACTGTTTCAAAAAATTTAGAGAAGATTAAAAAGCATACTCTGGAACTGTTAGAAAGATAGTGGCTCACTTTCCATATGAGGTTTTTATATAAATGAAATATGAAGCCCAAAATGATTCTGAGGGATTGTAACACAGCAGCTTAATTCATAAGCATGACAAAGCAACAGAAGCAAGTACATTTTTCCAAAGCCTACAGCTCTCTAACAGACATAAGAAAATAGAAAGGGTTGTAATTTCAGAATTGTAAGTCGAGTCATTGTTTTCATTTCAGTCTACTTCCACATGTCTTTTCCATCTCTATGTTTATTATTGCTGCTAGTGTTGCAATTATCCTAAGAAACAGTTGTTTGATGTTATCCTTTTAATCTTAAGAGATGCTTTGGTATTAAATGATAAAGGCAAAAAAATCACAATTCAACTAAATCAGTGGAAAAGCCTCACTGAACTCAGACAAAACAAGACCTTGGATTAAATGCAAAAACTCTTTGGGCATTTGGGTGCAGCCAGTCCTTTTCCTAAAAGATTAACTTTTGACCACCATTAGTCAACATATCAATGTTTCAGGAATTACCTCAAAGCACTAAAATAATGAGAGGATTTAAAGGATCTGTTTCTTACTAATTTGTGATGGAGATCCTGAAGTGTGTGGGGAACCAATTCCCCTGGAAATTAAGACCAAATTAAAGAAAAAAAATAAATCATATATTCTCTCTTCAGCTCAAGTTTATGGGCATGTATCTTAGCACTCACATGGTGCAGTTCTCAGCAGAGGCAGCTTTGAGCTTAAGCCATAGAGACATATTGCATGGGATGATGAGGTGTACATAACAGTCACCATAGAAACTACTAAAACCAATTTCTTTCTTTCTTTATTTTAAGCTCTGACCTCCACTACAATTAGCTGAACATTATTATGGCTTCAAGTTATTGTGACAATCTATCAGGATGTTTTAGGTCAGAACCTGCTCCTTGTGTTACTGATACCCATGCTTTCCTCAGAAGTCTCTTTCTGACCACAAGAGTCTGTCCCTCTTGTCCTTCAAATATCCTGGTCTGTGCCTCTGTGGCTGCAGACTATAACAACCCTGCTCCTGTAACGTAGCTGGAGTTCACTTTAGGCACTAAACAGTCCTGTCTTAGTGATTAATCATGAGTCACACAAAACCAAAAGAAGCAGTTCTGAGATTTCATTCTTCACGAGTCAATCTTTTTCAGCCTTTATAATCCATTTGTTACATGAAAGAGAGCACAAACATTCTTTTTCACTGTATGTCACTTCTCATTTAAAGTAACAGAAAGTTTTGTCCTAAATATTGTGACTTCCTAATAGAAAGGTCCATTCTGAAACAATCAGGACTGTAAACATCAGCACAAAGCACACACACCAGTGATAGTTAATTCCTGGCTTTAGAAACTGCCAAACTCTTCAGAAGCCCATCTATATATGATCCAGGTGAAGGAAATTAAGAACATGATTCCAAATGTGCTAGATGTACAAATTAACTGTACTGTGGCTTCCTGATACCAAATAACCATGGATATGTAAGTAATATTGAACAAATATTTAATAGAAATAACAAAATCAAGGCATGGCAGTGGAATTTCTAGGTTACATAGCACTGAGTAAGGACAGGATTCTAAACTCCATTTGCTGAGGGTATAGGATTTCCCATTTCCAATTCAAATTTCAAATACAACACAAAAGAATAAAAAGCACAAAACTGGTACTCTTGGCATCCACATTTTGAAGTGTTTTCTTCCCATTATACAGGACACATCTTTATGAGCACTGAACTTCACTTGAGTCACTAGAAAATCATCTATTTCATCCCCACCCAGTTTAACCAAGCATGGTTCATTGTGGTACTTTTACTTCTAACCCGGAATGATTGACTTCCAAATACAATGACATTGTGATTTGCTTCATGAATGCTTTCTAAAGTATTCTCTATGGCTGTTTTACAGTGAAGAGCAACAAGTAAGCCAAAAGTAGAATATGACCCATTCTATGTAGCACGCCTTTACTAGGGTAAGACACCATCCAATGCTTTCAGTATTGAGAAATAAAAATTACAACATGCAGCTGAATTTATCCATATGATAACTCTATCCATCTGGGAGCATTTTGCTCAGGTAGTTAAAAACCGGATATTGCATTAGTCTATCAAGCCTCCCAGTTCCCACTGAATAAACAGCTTCCATATGAAACAATATGCTTGCATATTCATATAGCTTGCTGCATTTCTCACCTTGACCTGGTGATGTCTAGTCTGAACCCTACACTGCTCCCATTGAGCCTTGTCTTCGTAGTGGCTTTGCCTTCCATCCAAAACTTCTTAGTAGCACAGGCACTTGGAACAAGTTGCCACAGGATAAGCTTACATAGCATTAACTTTTCCAAAAGCATTTTTTATTTTGCGTTGTCTTTCTCCAAGCTAAATGGAAAGTACCTTATCCTTCACTAGAAGTGTGTTAAGCCTCTTGATATTTATCATAGGGTACAGTGTATAGGAGTATACTGTGGTGATGTGAGTTGAGCTGAAGTAAGGCTTAGGGATATGCAGGTCTGGGTTGCAAATGTGCCTTTGCATATTAGCTTGTGGAGCTAGCTCTGGACTTTTTACATCTGGACCTGAATTTGCTGAACTCGTGCTAGGAGATGCAACACACAGAATTTAGAAAAGTTTAAGGAGAGCCAACATACACTCTCCTATCTTACATTATCACTCACTGAAATAAAGCACCCTTCATTTCTGAGGATTTGATTATGAGACAAGATAATATTCCTAGCAAACCTCTTAAAAAGAAATATGAAGTTACTTTAACCTCAGTTACAAGACCTGAGTTATTGCCAGCCTCCTTCAGTCAACGTTCAGCAAACTGAAAGTATCACACATGCCTTCTCCTTGTCCTCCTGTTTATAGGAACTATTAGCAGAAACAGAAATCTGCACCAATATTTCTATGCCTGAACCGTAGCCAGACTGGCAAATTGTGTTTCCACAATGCATTATAAGCAAACATAAATATGGGACCGTATTTATGTATGTACTCATATATACAGCTCTGTGAATGTATAAAAACTTCTGCATATTAAAGAACTCAAATTTTTGAGCCCCAAGAAGAAAAGCATTGTGGACATAAATAATAGTGATTGCTATTTAAATCCTCCACTACAGCTTGAATGTACAGAGCAGCTGGACAACCAGCTGATGCTAAAAGGTGTGGCAACCCTTGTGATTCCAGTGTGGCATCCAGTGAAATTGGCTGGGGATCTGGAGCATATTTTACTTAACATAATAAACATGATCTACAGAAGACATGGTCCATTCAGTTCTTACTTAAGCGAACTCTCACTTGAAGAGCCATAGAGTACTTACAGCAATTTCAGCTAAAAGCCTGATGTTTGTGTCAACAAAAGGCAGAAAACTGCAACAGTGTACAGATTAGCCAAGTTCCAGCATTCATATCTTAACAGTGGAGTCCCATTTCATTCAAATAGGCCTTTTGCTGCTCAAGCAATACAAACATTTGGCAACATTATAAATGACATCTTTTATTCAGGTACATATGGCCAGAGACTCTTACTGCAAAAAGAACAGTTTTCAGTACCTGCTGGGATCTCAGGATGGCAGCATCAATCTCATCCACCTTCTGAGAGATCATGTCACTCACTAATCTGTAACGTTCATTGTCCTCTGTTATCATCCTGTCAAGCCCCTCTCTGGCTCTCCATGGCACCAGCTCCAGGAAGGCACTGCCAACTTCATTGAGAGTGTCCAGTAAGCCTTTGTTGTTCTTTGCTTCTTTTTTCAGCTCCTGTAAAAGGCCATTTAAAGTAAACATGTCAGCATATGAGCTGAACACACACAGCCTGCACATGCTTTTTTAGTCTTTCAACCACTCCATAAATTAAGAACTGAAATGTCCACACAGACCAAAGGGATAAATTAGCACACTTATTTTCATCTCTGTTGTATTAGCATTTTGATATTGTAAGCTATTTGACAGGAAGGTAGGTGATTCTTGAAGATAATTTTCTACAGAATGTATCTTACTTATATTTCTCCAGTCAGTATGGCAGTCTGAATTCTGTAATTTTATATGAGTTGTATGCAATTAATTCAGGTGATTTCTTAAACATGCGATGATTAGATTAAATTTCACAGCATCACACAATGCTTCAGGAATGAGTTTTTATCCATTTAGAAACCCCCACTGCTGTTTCACTTCTTTTTATATAAAAATTTAATGGAAAGATTATTTTTTTAACTTCCTCCCTCCACATCATCTGTACCATCCAGATTCTACTACAAATTTTCTTTTGAAATAAATATTGTTAAACAAGATTAGTAACACATAATTTTAAATGTCAACTCTTTTTACACTTTACAGGATTTTATCCATGTCGCAACTAAAGGACCAAAACAACTGTTTGACAACTTAAGAGTTTTCCCAGGATTAGGTAGCTGCTTGAATAAAAAGGAAATGTGCTTCTCTTGTGCTAAAAATAAACTTCAGTCTGATTTCGTAAGTGATTATAACAGATGACTCTGGAAAGTAAGTTGGACTCTTAACTACTGTTACATTTAGTCAAATGATACGATACCAAAATTTCTTATTCACAAAACAACTTCATGCCAAGCATAAGTTAACACAAAGCCTATCTGAATCATACAACAATAAATAATTCACAGGTTCTAAAACCTACTTTTTGTCTTTCTTGTACTTGGCTTAATTCTTCACCCTTTGGTATTTGACTTTCATATGAGAGTAATTCCACCTCCACTTCATCAAGCCATTTGCAGAGTTCCTCGTGAGTTGAGTGCAGTTGACCTGCAAGCTGCAGAGCCTGCTCTAAGGTCTTGTATACATCAGCACTCAATTTTGTAATGTCTTTGTATCTTGCTTTAATGCCTTCCAGTTTATCTTGAATTATTACAACTTCATCACCTAAAATAGAGGGATGTTATTTCCTGTGATCACAAATATTTAAAACAAAACAAAACCTAACCCAAGTTGCAACCCCAGCCTATAACAGAGATCTCAGTATTTAACTTGTAGAATAACTCGAACAAGATGACAAGGTCAATCTTCAACTATTGTAAAGTATCCTACCATCACTAAAGTTAAAACACAGCTATTAAGTTTACTTCAGCTCAGGATCTGTACTTCTGTTTTTTTCTGCTTTACTAAACTATTGGAAAGGAAAACCTTAAGATAAAATATTTAACACAAATTATTTTTTAAAAAAAGAATCCAACCTTAAATTCAAAATACTTCTTACAATGGCAAAAAAAAAAAAAAAAAAAAAAAAAAAAAAAAAAAAATTTTATTAAAAAGTAAAAAAAAAAACAA
>NDXB01020524.1:27918-42244 GCA_002631895.1 Agapornis roseicollis
AAAAAAAAAAAAAAAAAAAAAAAAAAAAGTAAAAGAAGTGTTACTGAAAATGTGAAGGAAAAACATCAACAAAATACTAATTACATTTTCAATTACAGTAATATTTGACATCGCTGTGCACCCTCATTACTATTCACTTGAAACACAACTCAAATGGCTAAATCAAAACCAATGTATTGAAGTTTATCAGCGCATATTCAGATTTCATTATATAATGTTTGGAACAGAAAAGGACATCCCTCCACCCCCAACCATGTGTGTGCCTTAAAGAGTTCAAGAATGCTAGAAGTACTGGGAAGTCCGGAAAGATGCTGATCTACAGAACAGACATGTGTACAACTGGAATGTAATTTTTCCCACAGTATTAGCTCCAATGGACAAAGCTTTCCTCTTGCAGTAAAAGGTAGTCTAAAACCTTGTTCTTCTGTGGATGCCTGCAGGGAACTGACTGCATCCACTGCCAAACAGCCCTCCATTATGAGTAATGTCCATAACTTGCTATTAGGAATGGAATGCAGGTTCACTAAAATAATTTTCCACTCAAAATAATAAAGGATTCAAGGGCCAAACTCTCTACAGTCAAAAAGGGACTTTTGCTTACTTGCATTAATAGTAAAACTGACCCCATAACATAACATATCTTGACCTCAAACCTTTATTAAAATAAGCAACTATGACTGTTTAACTAGCAAATATAGACCAATATTTAAAAGTTCTACTTAAATTCTCATGAGCACTTGCAAGTACAAGATAAAAAGCCTGATGAATCACACTTTTCTATAAGCTCTCACCTGTTGTTTGCTTGAGAAGCTCTAAGCCATTTTGTATAGCTAAATCAACATTCTGTTTTCTAAGAAGAATTTCTTCCTGAAGATCCTAAGAGAAAAGGCCATTTGTGTTAGCACAGACACAACGACTTATAATATTTTTATTTGGAATTAGCATATTAACACTTCAAAGAAAATATAATAATGAAAAATAAATGAAGTATGAAAATACAAATAAAATTTTTTAAATGAACTAAATAATAAATGAACAGAAATAAAAATACCAGTAGTTCAGAGTGCTGTTTCTCAAGCAATTCTCTGTTGCAATCTTGGACTGACAATTTGCTCAGTTTATCATGGATTTCATTCAGCCAGTTCATCAATTCAACTTCGTCCTCCCCAAAAATCTGAGCATTGCTGTAAGCTTGCTGGAGAAGTTCAGACCTGTTGTTCATCTTCTCTTGAATCTCAATGTATCGAGCCTGAGAAGAATCTAGCTTTTCCTGCACCATATCTTTATCTTCCCTGGAGCTCATAGTCTTTAGAGACTGACCAGTGCTAATAGCCTGATGTAAACTCTTATTGTGAACTAGGACATCATCTTCTAGGGCCTATATTTTTTAAATAATGAAGAATAATGGAAAAGAAAAGCAGAAAAACATAAAAGAAATGTAAGTTGAACTCAATAAAAACTGAATGAAAAAGGACATATTGCCAACATAAATATATAAAAATCAAATTACAGGGGAAAAAAAAGAACAAAAAAACATCCTGGTAGAACAGATGTTCACTGCAACACCTTTGCCAGTTGAGTTGCACTTTACAGAAACATCTGAAAAGAATGACACAAGCAAGCATGTGGTTTGTGTCTTACTTTATGCTGAGAAATTTGCTGCTGCAGTTTGGAGGCCTGCGTTCCAATGGGTTCTGCATTTGCAAGCCTCTTCTCCGTGGCAGTCAGCCACTCCACTAGCGGCTCGTGAGCTTCATGGAACTGCTGTGCTACCACTGAGATGCCTTCCAACTGACGGTTCCTATCAACACGCCAAGAGAAAGGTTATTTTTTTGTGATGAAGTAAATGTGAAATAGCTAGAAAAAAATATGAAAGGCCCTTGAATCCTTTGTAAAATAAAGGATATAATTGTCTTGTTGAAGGAACCACTTATCAAATGAAATAGAAATATATCTATGATACTTATGAAAACCAAGGTAAAGTTAAAATCAAATAAAATACTGAAAAAATACCTCTGAGGCTGTTTGCAACTCTCTGAGCTAATATGCAACTTTTGCAAATAAACAGAATATCACTTTATTCATATACCTACTGCTAAAAGTAATCTAGCACAAAATTCAGCAAAGCATTGTTTTACACCCAATAGGACAATTCTCAAGTTTCTGGCTGTCTTTAAGCATAAAGTTACATTCCCTTCACTAGTAAACATTTTAAAGTTAGACAAAGGATCTACTGAACCAGAACATACTGTCATGCTTCCTCAGCACTGTAAAATGTCTTTAAAGATTTGTTCAATGATGTGAACAAAACTATTTGGCTCTACTTCTGCATCTCTTGTTCTTGGTAAAAGCCCTCAACAAAGTTAGTGAGACAATGTTAATACAGCAGAGAGACTTGACCTCCAAACTGAAAAAACAGTATCTAAAACATTTTTGTTTCAGACTATTACATTTCAGAGAAGGCTCTTGATTGCAGGAACTGCCTTCTCTACAAACCACTGCTGAACAGATTTCACTCAAGCAGACATATAAAGAGAGATTTGCCCTACATGAAAAACATCACAGTATTTCAAATGGGGCTCTCATTTCAGATAAAAGCTATGTTTGTATGTGCTTCCCAAAGCTAATAAACAAGGTAGACTTCACACACTTAGCCACAAAACACTCAGTGAAGTGCTTTACGTAGTTTTCAAAATCATCCTTAAATCTCCTCTTCATTTCTAGAGACTGGCCTAAGAAAAATGGATACAAGCTTGCACCTGATAGATAGCTTAGAAAAGTTGAAATTTGATTTTTAATCAAATATCATGCAGACTGGAAGAATATCAAATCAAACATGACATTTCCCATAGCTAATGAGTCAGATGCCTTCAATAAAAAAAATAAGAAAGACGGAAATAATGGTCTATTAGTGGTTGACTCTGATAATTAATCAATCATATTAGTAGCATAAGGTAACAAAAAAAGGTTCAGAGTAAATGAACTAAAGAGGGGCTGCCAGAAGCAGTAGGAGACAAGAAGCTGAATTCAGTACTATTCTAGCACCCAAATCCTAACATCCATTTGCTCTTCACTGTTCACTTAAATTCATTTTGCTTCAATTTTCCAAGTCATTCTTTGTTCTTAATTATACGCCTGTTCATGTCCCCCTGTTATGAGTACTCATCCTCTCTCTACTCTGAACAAGGCTGTCCTTTTTCAGATCCCCACCCAGAAAACACGATTAGCAAACCTTTCAACACAGATTTCTTCAAAGACAATTCACAGTTCAGAACGTTCCAGGTATTTTATACACCACCACCAACACATAAATCTAAGTGTGTGTATACATAGATACCATGAGTATGCTTTTTGGGTTTATTTGGGGGGGGGGGGGGAAGGGGGGTTGGTTGGTTGTTTTGGGATTTGTTTGTGGGTTTTTGTGTTTTCTCCCTAGCAGAAGTACATCAGGAACCGACAGTATGAGGATCAAGTAGTAGAAACTAATTATGTGGGCAACGCCAAACAGAAACATGGAAGAATTGAGTGCCTCCTCCCTAGCAACATATCGAGATTTTGAAGTTCCAAGAGAGTGTTATTATTTAAATGTAAAATTTGCACTTGTTCCTATGCAAAACAGGTTCTTGCATCAAGAAATCTGCATTCTAATCAACTAATGGAGATAAAATGTTGAGAAGACACATATGAAATTAATTGTAGCAGACTGTAGCATCTTAGGTTAAAATTTTTAAAAGCTTTTGGTCTGTTCAGGTTACTTTGCTTTTCTTTCAGAAGATCTATTATATCAACATCAAGAATGACAGTACTCACAAGATTTCATACCAGGGAGTTCCACAGGCTGCTTCTAATCATCTATCACATCCTATGTCTACATTTTTCAAATATATGAACGAATTTCAAATACCTTGTTTCAGCTTTACTGAGCAGTGCATCCCATCGACTATCCAGGAAACTCAACTGTTTCAAGATTTTCACCTTATCAGCAGGTTCTGCTGACTCTGCAATTTTCTCCCCTTCACGCTTGATTACCTCAACGGTAGGCTTGCGGTCATCCAGCAACCTCTGGAGAAGCTACAAAGCAAGCAATCAGGCATCAGGTTATTAGAAACATCGTAATAACACAACTGCAAAACCAGAAGGAACTAGACTTCTTGAAACCATGTTCGAGCAATATATTGCCTATATTGTGATGAAACTGTGAATAATGCTGCAATGCACAGTGTAGTACAATGAGCTGTGCACCTCCAACACAGGTTCATTTTAGTTTCTCAATTGTCTTGCTATGAATTGCAGAGTTTCATGAAGCCCAAGCAATCTCCTTGGTTTCTATGCAGCAAACATGTGCACAGCCCAACAAGTGAACATGTAGATGAAAAAGTTCCATTTAATACCACTGAGGGAAACAAGGTATTCAGAGTATCTGATACATTTTATAGAAACATTTCTGAGAAAGTTACATGCCCTTCTGGATCTGGAAACACCAAGGAAATTCTGACATACAGGTAGTTAGGAAAATACTATTAATACTATTAATAAATAACACTAAACAAAAACTATTGTACAATCAACACTCTACTTGTTTGAGATCTAGTCCAGTAAATTAATTTCTCTGCAAAGAATAAAACACACCTTTGTCCACAATCCTCCCTTCCTCCTTTCTCTAGCTGCCTTTGGTAATAGTAATATTTTGCCTTTGTAGATATCCTAACATGACAAGTGCCTGACATTACTCATCATAACTTTATACTAAATCTCTGGGTGGCAGTGGGCCACACAGTACAACTGCATGGAATGTATGTTTCATAAGCTACATTTTAGTTCTTTTTCTATAGCCATTATGAATATTTGCAAGAGTTGACAACACTGATAGTGCTTCTACATTAGCACAGACCATTTCCCAACAGCATTCCAACTAATTACCAACAATGACCAGGTCAGAATCAGGATCAAGAGCCAAGCATTTAAATCTGTAATCTGCAATATTATGTTGGAATTATTACAATGAAACTTTACTAGTTTTCATTTCCTACTTTTCAAATGACCAAACACTTGATTTCACGCTTTCTCTTTTTCAATAGATCTTTAACAATCCTTTCCACATAGTATTAATAATTCTAACCAAAGCTCAAATTGCAGTGTCATAGAAAATGAGCACTTCTCCCAACCCTAGACAACAGTATTGAACAGTTGAGTATTGAACAGATGGCTGCTTTATACAACTTGGCATCCTTCAATGTCATATAATACACTTGACCAGATTTTATGTTTTGCCAAAGCCTAAGAATTTATTCTCATTGATCCAGTGGAAGGAGAGAGATTCTGAACTTATTTCACTTACTTTCTGTTCTTGTATTTGGGCCTTCACAACTTTGAATTCAGCAGATGGTGGTTTCTGATTAGCCACAAGGTCTTCTGTATCAATGAGCCAGCTAAGCAGAGATTCGAGGGCATCCTGAAATCTCCCACAGTGAAGAAGGGCTTCCTGCAATTGAGCAGCACGCTGGGCAACCTGAAAAAAAAGGAGAGGATGAGACTCTATTCACCTTTTCTTTTCATTTCTGTGAAATTAGTAGCCAAAATCTGCAGAACACCAGCAACATCACAACTCTCATTTTCATAGCTATTCATAAGAGCACTATGGCACAATTTAGCATTCATCTCTCAGAACTACAGACATCAAATGAAAAGAGAAGGTTGATTGCCAGAAAATCAGTAGTAGTTCCTTATTACAAGAGAGGTAAGCCTATTTTGTATAGCTACAGTATTATGAAGTATATTGACATGATGCTTGTGTATCAGATCTTTATTTTCCTTATAGAAAGACTGAGCCAGGAACCCAAAGTAGCAACTCTTAATATGGGGTAATAATCCACCCAATGGGAAGAAGACGTAAGAGAGGAGAAGGCAAATAGGTGAACCACAGTATCTGCTGTTCTGCTGCATCACTCCTTCAGGAAGACAGACTTGAGAAAAGTGAGTGCCATTTCTACTTCCCACCCTTTCCATTTTCCAAGAGCAACTACTGCTGGAAGAGGACTATTCAAAAGCATAGAAAATAATCTAAAGCCACTTTTCCAAAGCAGTGGTGCCGTGTCGTGTCTTAAGCAATATAATTCTATACAATACAGTTATAAAGGAAATGTGCCACTAGTCACACAAAGCCAAGCTATCTCACTGATCTGTGCACTGCACAGGCACAACAGTGTACATGAACTGATACAATACAGAGTGAAAAAGCATCTGAACAAAGACTGAAAAACAACTACTTGAAAGTGGCTGGCGACAAACAACATAGCTACCTTTCTCGTGAAACTGTCACAACTTTAACCTCTTTCATTGGGTTATCGAACTTCCCTGGTCTGCTTAAGCAGGAAGGGACACCTCATCCTAGAGGAGTCTTTCCTGAACAAAAATCCAGGACAGACCTACAGAAAGTTTGACAAAACCTTATAAACGACAGTAATAGCTCTGGCTACTAGTGATATAAATCTTATCCTCAGAATTACCAACAAAGTGATTGTGTAAAGTAATATAATTTCTATTCTTAGAGAGTATTTAATTTCCTGTATTTTGAAAGACATCAGCAAGCAAATAATCAAAAAGCAGAGCACAACAGAAGCAGAATAGTGTACAAAACAATAACCTTCTTATTAAGAGTCTTCCATCGGGTGTTGACATCTTCAAGGTCATGTTCAAGGTTTTCTGTGTTGGAACTTTTAGCAGCACTTTGAATAAGGCCTTGACCCAACCAATTTACCTCCTGTTGTTTTACTTGTAAGGGTTCAATTTCTTCTTTCTGAAATACCTGCAGTTGAAATACAAAACACACATGAAACATTGTATCTTCTGACATGGTGTTTACATCAGGGTATGGGACAAGAACAACAACAAGAAAAGCTGAAAATTGGTGTTTGGAAGAAAGGAAACCATGCCTCATCAGCACCTTCCTACAAAAAAAATCATTAATGTAAACAGAAAGGACTCAATCTAAACAGAGTAAATGCAATACACCGCAGGGAAAATGATGCTCATTTCCACGAGTAGTTTTAGACAGGAAGGAAATGGATTGAGAGAGTAGAGGGACAAAAAATTAGGACAAAAGCAGATGTTAAAGAAGCAGTAAAGAAAGAGCTATTTTAAAGTAGCTTTTAGAAGAATATAATGGTAATAAGTGAGGAGGAGGCACTACAGATGCTGCTGAAACAGTATCCCAGCAGACACCCAGGAGAATGGGTTTTCATTCAGAGGCATTTCTTGCAAATTACCGGGGCTTTGAACCTACCCAAAAGGGCAGCTTGAGCAGTTCTCTGTTTGCTTTATTCTGCTCTTTCAGGTATTTAAACTTTTTCAGAGCCAGATTATTACCATTAGCAACAGCAATGTAAATCTCCATTTGTATTCAGCTGCATTGGGCTGCACTGACACCAGTGTCAATGAGATCAGAAAATGGCCTGAAGCCCCTGAATTAATTGCACAGGCCAGTGAAAAATAACCAATGAATAAACAATGCTAAAGAATGCTCAACTTTTGACCCTAAATCCTTCTATTTCTATAGCAGCATTCAGTAACAGTTTTGGTGTATACTTAGTGCATTCAAAGCAACCTTTCTCAGCATCCTGAAAAGCAGGAATCGCTTTGAGCATACCAGTGACTCTCCTCTTTTGCACCAAACACAGCGTGCCAAGCGATTGCTTTTAAACCACCAGACCTCAGGTGTCTGAGCATGCTTCCACCAGCTTGACAAGTCAATCTAGAAGTTAGAGCACTTACACTAAACAGGAGGGGTAAAATAAATGAAGCAGCCCTCAGAACTTTGTTTCTACTGACAAAAAAAAACCAACCCTGAGAACTGTTAAGGCTGCGGTTACATGAAAACAGAGTGCAACCAGCTGGCTGCTCCCAGAAAAAAGGAAAATGCTTGTGTTTTTCTTGACTGTAGGGTAGGGAGGAGGCAGAATAATATTTTCACACAGAATCAACAACAAATTCTTTTTTTATGTGCCAGAAAGCCTCATCTCTCTGAGAGCAATGTCCTACCAGAGAGGACTGATCTCCATAATCTGTCCTTTAGAGACGCATGCATTCCTTGCAGAGAGAAGCTTAAAGTAAATTACAATTATTGCTGAGGCCAAAGTGTACCAGAACAACTTAGCAACAAAGCCTGAAGTATCTCGGATTTCAACCAGAGTGGGAAGAAAAAAATTACAGACCCGACAAACACTCTTTCCTTATTACAAAGCTTCACTTCTTACTCTCTTACTTCATCCACTGCAAGATCCTGTGCTTGTAAAATACTACTGTAATGTCAGAGCAGCTCTCTGGCAAAAGGCAGCTTTCAGAAGAGGCGGTGAGCCTTTAATCTGCCTGCTTTGGAAACCACAACCACTCTTGCTTATACCTTGATGAGTAAGGCTGTTCAGGCTGAACACATGGGCTGTAGCTGCCCTTGAATGGCATTGCCTGTAACAAAGCTCTGTACAAACAGCCACCGCCAACACCGGTGCATGGAGGATGCACTCTCATCGGGACTAACAGCACCAGCTGGTGATAAATAAGCCTGCCCCACAGAGCTGGAAGTAAACACCCCCCTTCAGAATTTGTGCCCAGTTCTTGTGCTGTACTGACCATCTCACTATTGTGGACATGCCACGTGTGCTATGCAAACGACACTGATTACTGCATCTGCCAAATTAATAAAAAAACCCCAGATTTTTGCAACAACAAAATCTGAAGAAAGCTTTAAACCAGTATCTTGAAGGCTGCGTTACAAATATTCAAAATCTATGGGGATTTTGGTTTTCAACTTGTTTTTTAATTACCTTGTTAGACAATAGGCCATTGCAGACTGTATCCAAGGTTTCTTGGATGTCAGTGGTCCAGATGCTTCTCCCTGGGAAAGCTTTTGGACAGTTTACAGTACTACCTAATTCAAGCTGTTGAACAGAAAACGTCATTTCATTTGAGCCTGCACATGCAAAACTGGATTCCTCTGTATCAGGTGAAATCTCATGTTTTGTTAAATCCAAGTCACTAGTATTTACAGCAGCATTCGTGTAATAAACGTTTATGTGAGGAAGTGCCTCATCCGCATGATCCTCCTCTACTGTTGTGTCTTGTGTTCTGATTTTTTCATGAACTTCATATCCATTTTCCACTTCATTTTCATCAAGGGAAATACTTCCATTACCTTGAAGAGAATCTTCATGTGACAGAGTTTTCTCTTTGAAACCTTGTAAGTGAGAGTATTCCTCCTCCAACTCTTCCTGATCACTTTCACGTGTCTGAGCATTGCTTTGTTTTACTTTTCCATCGGGTAAAACATCATGCAAAGCCAACCTGCAGCTTTCTTTGACAGGGAGACTAGTGGTTGCAAGCAGTGGGGTGTGCTGCTCTCTGCAAACTGCTGGAAAATATGGTCTGAACTGACCTACTGCATGGATATCTTCTGCAGAAGAGAAACTTCGGGTCTGAGTTTGCTCCCCTGCTAACAGTGTATCTTGTTTTTCTTCCCTTTCTGTTGGAGGGCTGCATAAACCAGAATCATCCTCTTCTGAGGTAATAGAGTTAGTACCCCATTTGGATTTGCCCGATCTAGCTGTATCTGACATATCAGCAGTCTCATTAAAGGAGCTTTCACTTTTATTTGTGTAATCCGAAAAGTTGGGCGGAACAAGCATTCTCCATGATCTCCTATGCTCCTTCTTTTCTGTGTGAGACTTTGCTTTAGGCAATGCAGCTGTCCGAATTATATCACTGTTCAGTTTGAGTGCATCAAAGATCATTTTTTCATCTAACTTGTTAGCTTCACGGCTTCGGAGCTCAAAAACACTGGAAGAAGTAAGGGCACCATTGGAGCACAAAGTGCTGATGTCCAGTGTTCTATGACTGTAGGGTAAAGTCCGGTCAGTGAAATGCCTCGAGGTGAGGCTGCCCTTGGAGCCCGAATCGATCTGTTCATTCAGCCGCACAGTGTCATAGATGGACCTCTGGGGAACATAGCAGTCCTCAATATTTAGATCTTCATCTTCTTCCCCTTTGCCAACACATGGGGGATTCTGACGTAGGCAGTCTGGCCTGCTAAGTGGCTTCCCCATCCTGAGAGTACACCACTACACCTCTGTTTTCATGGATACACAGGAAACATTTAAAAGACACTAGCACTCTAAAGAATTATAGTAAACGTGTCCTTAGCATAAGATGCATAGATACTAAATATACACCATAACTGATGAGGTGGCTGAGGTCATTCATAATCAGTGCATCAGTTTAAATGCAACTTTACCTGGATGTGAGGTCCCTCCCCTCCCCGCTAAAATATAAAGTGCTTCAGTAAGAAAGTAACACAAATCTTCCAATGTCACAAAAAAACAATGTATAGCAAAACTCAGCAATGGCTCAAATATTGCAAGCACTCTGTGGAAGCTTCATTTATTTTTTCTGTGTCAGAATCTGTATGTGAAATCTCCCAAATAAGCCTTCTAAATGAACAAGCGTTACAGAAGGCAACACGTTATCTTCTGTAGGTGATAGCTTAACTGTAATCCATTTAACTGGTTTGCAGAGTCCCATCTCCTTTATATATAAAACATGGTGCGGCAGCTTAACAGGACAGAATCCACAGTAGCTGTATACGGTTCAGAAAAAGGCACGGAGAGAATCTTTGGGGGTTTGGGGGAAGAAATAAGTTAAATCCAGAACAGTAAGAATAATAAACCAGCCCTTTACTTTTTTGGCAGTAGCTATAAATAACCTTGATCCGAAAGGCAGCTTATCCTCCTCTTGTACCAGGCTCGTCCGTGGTGCCCCACTAATGTGCTGTCCGACAGGAAAACATCACTTTCTAGCAGCCAAACCAACGCGTCCTTCGAGCAGGCAGTCGGAAAACAAACGTTTCACACCGATTCTCCCGATGCCATCCCGGAGAGCCGTTTAAGGCAGCTGCAGAGCAGAGCAAGCGTGGCGGGTGTCTCCCAAAGGCACGGCAGGTTTGCGTTCGGCAGGTCCCGACTACAAGCCGCAGCCAGCGGTCTGTTCGCGCTCCTTCCCCCTCATTTCTGAAGCGCGGCTGCCAAGGAGGAGCGGCTGGAGGTTCGCCCCGTCCTCCCCCAGCGAGCCGCCCAGCTCTGCGGTTTGCCCGCTCCCTGCGGGCCAGCAGCGCCCGCCCAGCGCCGCGCTGCGAGAAACGCCCCGTTTCGCTCTAGAGGCAACATCTGCTCCTGGCCCGCCCGCTCCCGCAGCGCCGCTCCGGGGGCTGCCCCCGGCCGCCAGCCCGCCTGCCCGTCCTCCTCCTCCTCCTTTGCGCCTCAGCCCCTGCCCCTTCGCTGCTCGCACCTCCACCTCAGGCGGCTCTGCCGGCGCCGTGCGGCGGGGCCGGGCGGGGCAGCGGCGTCCGGGCAGCCTCAGCCCACTGCTGAGCGCCGCCGCGGCCCGCAGCTCCCAGCCGCACCGCTCAAAGTCTGGTCACAACACAGAGCGCTGCTTTAGGCCACTCTTTGCACCCCATTTCCCCACCTCATAAGGCTGTCTTCTAAACAGATGCTTCCACTCTGAAATTAAAAGTTTATCTGTGCATCATTTTAAAAACATCCCTCAAACTCATCTTCAGTGATCAGAATGGCTACATATCACTTCACTCGACATGCAAAGAAAGTCATTCAGCCCACTTGTGACTCTCTTCAATGTGGTTCCTGGCCGCTTGGCAACAGCTTAGGGTGGCGCTGTCTGACGGGACAGCAAACTCCGTGCCAAGCCAACCCATAGATCCCATCGAAAGAAACATTAACATGCTGGAAACAAGTATCTACATTTGGAAAGCATCTTTTTTATGGAACTCAGAGCAGCACAAAACCAGCCGAACAGCACAAAGGTTCAGATTTTGGGTATTAACATCTTTTAAATACAGTTCAACATTTTGCACCTACAACTGTTGCTCATAATAGTTCAGGTGAAAGGTTGGGTAACTCACAGGTAACTCACCAACAGTACAGAAGCTGTCATGATCAAGCTGCTCTGCTCCAGCAGAAACCAGACCCCTAACCACCAAAGAACTGCACTGCCTGTGTGACAGTGGCCATCAGTTGTAGTGGCAATTCAGACCTCAGCTTAAGGACAGCATATGGCACTTAGAGCTAAAACTTAACATGGCATTAACTGCAATCAGCTGAAGCTTTCCCCATTAAGCAACCAGCAGGATACACTGTATGCAAGAAATACAAACATACCACACTTCATGTTTATTGATTTATGTGATACACAGCCACCTACATATTCAAATACTTAAGCCTGACTACTGAAAGTGCAGGAGACAAATTGTCTTTTCCTCTTATCTGGCAAGCAGATATTACACAAAAATTTTGCCCAAATGATACTCACCTCTGGATTCTGTAGTTCAGAATATATACTATAATGGTAAAGGTGAAAATACACATTTTTTGAGGTGCTGCCACCCGTGGTTCTCACCCAAAACACCCATAAACAGATCTTTAATGAATTCAAGGAATGCTGCACCATGTATAGGGCAACTACATAACCGAAAGTGGTCTGTATTTGTTCAACAGCAGAATTATTTTATTAGCATTTTAAAAATATTTTACCATTTTCACTGTATCTACTGAAGACTTCTGCACAGTGCATCAGGGACTTTCAGATGTAACACTTCAAAAAAAGGCTGAAACAGATGCTTATTCCACTTTTGCTTTTCAACACAGACTCTTAACTGTATTAAATCCCAAGGCAGGCTAGTATCTTATTCCAGCATTTGCAAATCAGTGCATGGGAAATGCAATGCTTTTAGTTTCTTATTGATCATAAAGAGAAAGATTATTCTTTCAATGTTACCTGCCTTCAAAGTTAAAATCAGAGGACAGACACACTCTACATAACTAACGTACGACATGTAGATGTGGTGCTTAGGAACACGGGTTAGTGCTGGACTTGGCAGTGCTAGGTTAACAGTTGGACTTGATGATATTAAATGATCAGGGGACTGGAGCATCTCCCATACAAAGAGGCTGAGAAAGTTGGGACTTTTCAGCCTGGAGAAGAGAAGGTTGCGTGGAGACCTCATAGCAGCCTTTCAGTATCTGAAGGGGGCCTATAGGGATGCTGGGGAGGGACTCTTCATTAGGGACTGTAGTGACAGGACAAGGGGTAACAGGTTCAAACTTAAACAGGAGAGGTTTAGATTGGATATAAGGAAGAAATTCTTTCCTGTTAGGGTGGTGAGGCACTGGAATGGGTTGCCCAAGGAAGCTGTGAGTGCTCCATCCCTGGCAGTGCTTAAGGCCAGGTTAGACAAAGCCTTGGGTGGCATGGTTTAGTGTGGGGTGTCCCTGCTTATGGCAGGGGGTTGGAACTGGATGATCTTAAGGTCCTTTCCAACCCTAACTATTCTATGATTCTATGACTCTATGATATTAAAGGTCTTTCCCAACCTGAACAATTCTATGATTCTATAACATAAGCCAATTAAAATCTTAGCTCAAGCTCATTGGCAGGGATACTCAGGCTACCTAAAAATTCCCATAAAGCCCAATTAGAAGGCAAACTCTAATGACTACATCTCCTTTTGTTCCAAAAATAAAAGCAAAATCAAATGAACTATACCCTGATGAAAGCTGTAACAGTGCCATGATGGTTTTACTAAGAAGAACGCGTTGTAATAGCACTACAAAGAACTGTGCAAAGTTTGAAGAGGTAATGTAATTCAGCTTCTGGGGTTTTTCTTTCTCTATTTCAAAGAGAAACTAGCTGTAGATACTACTCCTACTGCAAACATCCCAAGCACTATGGGGCTACCCATACCCAAGGCATTCGGTTCAGCCCATCTGCACAATTCTTCTGTGTTTTGCTTTTGAAGAATGGTAGCAAACTCAGTGTACCTCAATACTAATTTACCTAATTTACTGAAGCTTCCTTTTAGTACCAATCTATGCATTGCATACAGACTGGGGGGGGTGGGCGGGAAGGGGACGGAAATCAAAACATCTGCGTTAATTAGTGATTAATTTATATTAATTGAGACAAATTCTCAAGTTGATTATTCTCTTCCTGGAGTCCTTTGTGAAGTAAGAGTCATGGCTGTACCTTTTCAAATGGATTCTGCTGCAGATTTTTATCTACAGAAAACATCTTCTATATCTACATTGTAAATAAGTATAGTTTAACAGTGACAGTATTTTCAATTTAATACTCTGTACAGAGCAGAGTAAGTAGATTACAAAGAAGGAATACAAATAAAACAAGTATGTATATGTATATATATATTAATAAATATATATAAAGTACAATTCAAAGCCTGTTTTGGGTTTGTTTTGGGTTTGTTTTT
>NDXB01020524.1:42383-67044 GCA_002631895.1 Agapornis roseicollis
TTTTTCTAAATAACTATACATTTTCATGTCATGCCAAGAGGACTCACACAGCTCTAACTCTTTGTACATAAAAATTGGTCAAACCACAAAAAACACCTTTAGCCCATTACACAAGATCCTTTCCTGAAGAGAATGAAGATTTCATGTGAATAAATCTATCTATCAAGCAACAATTCTTTTGCTTTACTCATGAGGAACAGAAGTTGATTGTACTTGACCGCAGAAGCTAAAGCTGTAAGGAGCCAGACTGTGGGTTTGTGGCCACAGCCACATTTTCAGGTTGTGTTTGCGTACGTGCACAAACATGTGAGCAAATACACTGCAAGTGGGGCAGGATTTGTGGGACCCAGACTCCCTACAATTTGCGGCCTCAGGTGAAATTGCTCTCTGGGAGGGTAAGGAATATGAAGAGGTACATTACCAACTGTAATTTTCCTGTGCCCCAGCAGCATTCACACTGAATATTAGGATAGAAATCATTTACCCTGATCCTCCTGCTCTAAGTATCCTTTTGCTACCTAATCACCTTCACGTAGTAAAATTTTCCATTCTTGGTCTCCCTATTTCCCTTTTTCAAAGGCTTGTGTTTTGCTTCTTTATTCCTTCATTTGCTCATTGCTTATTCAAACAACCCCTTCACTTTTTCATTGTTTTTCACCTCTTGTTTAATGGCATTGTGTTTTCACTCCTAAGTAAAAGCAGAGCCTAAAATAGTTGCTTCAAGCAAAACACATTTCTCAGCTCATAAATACCTAATATAAATAAAATCCTGAAGTAGCCTTCTGGATATAAACATGTCAGTACCACTGTTCTCCTTTACACTTCTTCAGATTTTTTGGGTTTAACATAAGCTCTCTGATTCTATGTTTTGGACACTGTCTCCCCCCAGGTCTGCACAGACCAGAGAAGGCTCTCACCCCTGAATTGTGGAATTGCTGCATCTTTTCCAATGCCCTAACAAAGTACAACACTGAGACAATGCATAGGGAACTGGATTCTTCTACTGTTGGCTCTTCGGATTGCTTCCCCCTAAAAGCATTTTTCTTTGTAGCCAAGAAAAAATAGCTATATATGTATACAAACACACACATAGACACATGAAGACCTGAAACTGCAACTAATGTTTGAAAATGTAGTGAATGTGGGAAGAGATCACTAATTGGCTACAACTGAAATCCTGTACGGTCAGTGTAAGCAAGAGCAATCCCAGCGGTTTTTGCTGTTTTCCAATATCCAAAGTATTTTACTAACCAAATAAAAAAAAAAAATTGTTTCTCTTTTAAATTAGGACAGACTTGTTAGGCCAGACTGGCACACAATTTTAATCCTCCTAGTCTAATGGAATCTTCTCATAGTGTAACTATTTGTTCAAGATTTGTCCCTCTATTTATACATTCTGAAAGATCATAGCAACTCACAGTAACTTGCATTGGAAATTCCCCGATTAAACTTTCCAGTTTTATTTTTCCTTTCTAATGGGGTTTAATTTACCCAAGCAAAATGCACCCTCTGTTGGGCCAAGCATGTAATGACGTTCGTCCAAGGTCATCTTTTTAAGAGCACACTCTATCAAATCCTGTTATGAAAGTTTGCTTTTATGATTAACTCTGAACTAATGTACAAGTCTTACAAACATTTAAAACAATATTAGACTGAAACAAAACTAAAGCAGTGCAAAATATTCAGTGCTACCATATAGCTATTGGAAGATTTATGATCTTTTTTAAACACTGCTTACAACTGTAGGATTCATAAATCTTTCCACTGAGCACTGGAAATTCATTTACTGTAACCTAAACTAAACAAGTATCTATTTCATTTCAGTACCAAAGCACAATTAACACACTATCACTGCAATGGATTTTTCTGATCTGGACAAAGATTGCTAACTGGCATATTAAAAAAGCTATACAGAGAAGCTCCAAAGTGTATTTTGGGTAAGCTACAGTAAACTCCCAATATAAAAGGGGGCTTATTTTACCTGATTTCTTCTTATTAGGGTATTTCTAGGTAATGGTGGGATTCAGTGAGGTAAGACTTTAGACATTAGAACAGAAAATGGCAAAAGGTCTTAAACCTACAAATGCTGAAGCCTATACCCACGTGAAAAAAAACCCAAACTACTCAGGTGAGAAAAGTGAATACAGGCTGGTATGTGAACACTGGAGTCTAGAACTCACACGACAGTGAAAAAGAAAGTTTGTGTAATACATGGACTTCAGAACAGAGACAATATGCAGTTCTCAAAAACAATAATGGCAGATAGATTGCATAAGGAAACAAGACAGTGAGGGGATATTAAGAGGGAACTGAAGGCAGGACCTGTGAGTTGAGATGCAAGGTTTCCAATGTCTGCTAAGCCATAGCAAAGGAAGGCTTCTCTGGAGCACAAGAAGATACCCCATTTAAAACAGATTAAAAACTTACAAGAACTTACAAGACTCCTTCAAGGTCTGCACTTCACCAATTCCTTTCACAATGATATTTAATAAAATTGCATTGTGGTAGAATACTTTGTAGCAGTAAGAAAGAAATTTCCCTACCTTGAATGTATTCGATTGCTGATTGATAATCTCTGTTTCCATTCCAACGGGACCTTGTGACTCTTCATGCTCTTCAGCTCTCCGAAGCAGACTGGAAAATTCTTTTAGCTTACTGTAAAACTCCTCAACACGGCCAATAGTACCCTCCACTTGATTTTCCCTGGCTTTTGCTCTGTCTAGTAACTTGTTGCACTGTTTATTTAAAGCTTCCAAGTCTCTTTTTATACCAACAAGATCAGGAGAAGCTTCAGCTTCTGTGGCTAGCATAATTTTACAGTTTTTATTAGCATTTTCAGTACTCAAGATAAGATCTTCCAGCTTTTTCAGGAAACATTTTATGTCCTCTCTCTGTGATTGCAGTACCTTGAGATCTCTCCCCACTGCAGCCATGCTATCAAGTTCATCATCAAACTCTGCAAACTGAGAGAACATCTCTCGGATGCTGTTTTGAAAATGGCCAATTCCCTGAAGTTTTGTCTCTAAGAATGAGCACCTATCTTCAACCTGCTGGTTCACAGCAGTGTATTCTTGTTCCAAAGACTCAGCCTGGAGCAAAAGGTCAGTAACACCTGCTGAATCAGATGCTTCTACCACCAGGTCCTGGGCAAGTTTTTTTGCTAAATCAACATGAGGCTTTAATGCCTGCAGGGTTTTCTGCTGGGCCTGCATCATTGTCAGGTGTTTGTTACTGAATGACTGAGGTCCAAGTGAGTCGTGAGCTTCCAGATGTTCTTTGGCACTTTTAAGTTGTTTTTCAGTTTCTCTGGATGATTCCTGAAATTCTTTCAGCCTTTGTGCCATATTTTCCAAGCACTCTCTCTTCTTATGTAACTGCTCCATGACCACATTCACTTTCTGATTCAGCACCTTAGTTTCCTCCTGAATAATTTCTTTATCTGTTTCACATGCACTGAGCAAATTTTCAGCAGTATTATTTAATAGCTCCACTGTCCCATGGTGTTTATCCAGGTCCTTCTGCCAGGCCCTCACCTGAACAATAGAATTCTCTATTTCAACAGGGTTTATGCCAACTTTTAATTCACACAGGTTGCTTTGGCACTTTTCTATCCATGGCTGCAGAATTTCTACATAGTGCTTGTATTTCAGGGCTTTCTCCAGGCAATCTGTTAATTTATCTTGTCTTTCTTTTACTTGCTTATTAATTTCATCCCAGTTACTTCTGAGTGTAGCAATTTGGGATTGTAATGCTGCTTTGTCAGCTCCTTGAGTCTTCTGTAAGATACGTTCTCCTTCTGCAATAATTCTTTCATATGAACTAATCTGATTGGTCATGGTCTTCTTAAAATCCTTCTGTTCTTCCATTAGTGATTGCAAGATATCAAGTTTGGCAGATACAGGACGAGCCTGGTTCAGCTCTTCTTTCTTTTTGGCTAACCAAGTCTGAAAGTCCTTAGACATTTGCTGGAAGTGATGAGAAGTGGCATATGCCGACTGAAGCTGCTGAACATGGTTATCTACAAAACAGAAGACAGCACAGAGGTTCATTGTCAGAACCTGCTAGTATTCAGTGAAGAAATAATTAACATGGATTCTATCATGAATGATCATTAATGTAAGGAAAGCTGGTCCTTAGTATGAGGTGTTTGACTGGAAGACAATCAAGTCAACCAAGTTTCTTGCAAGGGATAGACTTGTGCCTGTACTACAGCAGAGCAGTGAAGGCATTTGGACATGAATACAATAAGGTGAGTTTAGCCAGTCTGTGCCTAAACGAATAGTGTCCAGGCAGACTTCAGGGGTAAAAAGCACAGAGTCATGTTTCATGGTCTTATGAAGTGTAAGCACAGGGAACATGACGTGATCTAGCCTAACAGTGTCTAATTCATGGCCTGTAAGCAATACATGTTTTTAGGGAGATCCTTTGAGGTCCCTTGTTACCAGAGGAAATTGAAAAGCGAAAACTGAGGCTGTTAGGGAGAACAATGTACAATACTGCTAGCAGTGTATTACTTGCTCAGTTCTTCTGTTCACAGGGAAGGCTTTCTATTACCAGTTTCCTTCCGTAACAGGCAGTTTTATACAATTACCACTATATTTCACTAAGGCTTTAACTGGTCATTGCCCCAAAATTACAATTTTGGCTTTCCCTCTGCACCTATGCATTTAGGTAGCTCAGTAAACAGAATTCTCTTTTGGTATTCTAATTCAGTGAAGAATGAACCTGAAGGAAGAGATGAGCAAAGCAGCCCTGCTATTGTGCTTCAGATTCTCTTCCAAACTGTTCACTAGAGATCACAAGTATTGCTTTTAACTTTTTAAGATAATGGCACTCTCCTAAATTCTAATGTACAACTGCTTGGGGGTTGATAAAGAACTGTCATTAGACACAGCTCACTCAGCATCTGTGTAAAGTGATGGTTTAGTTTATGCCTTAGTAACTATTTCTATTTAAATAAATACTAACCTGCTTTTTGCTCAATATCCTTAAATGATTTTACGAGGCCATCTAGCTGTCTCGTAAGTTCCGCTTTCAAATACTCTTCTCCAACCAGTGTTGACAGCTCTTCACAAAGAGCTTGAGCTGCATTTATATTCTTCATTTCCTGTTCTATTTCCTCCTTCATTTCTCTAGCAACTTCCAGCTGTTGTTTCACAGCATCAGGTTGTGTACTCACAGCCAGGCTGCTGCTTAGTTTACTATCCAAGGCCCTTAGCTTATCAGATAGACTTCTGAGTAGACTTTGATACTCTGTACTTTTCACAATGGCTTGGTCAATTCGATCACATCTGTTCCTCAGTTGGCCAGTCAGGCTGTCCCATTTTTGTGCTACAGCTGTCAGTTGCTCTTTTACAATTTCATGGGAGGGTGGATGTTCACCAGGTCTCTTCAGAATCCCTTCACCAGCCATAGTTAATTGCTCATATTGTGGCTTTCTGGTGTCAAACTCTTTGAGCAGAATCTGGGGAAAAAAAAAGAAAAATTTAAAAAAGCATTTAACTTCAGGAAAAAAAGGAGCAAAGTGCTCCTGACAAAAATCTTCTGGAATCTGAAATAGCTAGGCTGTCTCATTGAGAAATCGATCCCCAAGTTTAAAAGCCAATGAAATAATTGCATCTCCTACACATAAACTTTTGTTTCCAAGCATTCACATCAAAGAACCAGGTCCATTTACGTATTATCTAATGGAAATTCAATCAGGAGATACAGGTAAACAATTCTGTTAAGACTACAGTAATTAAGTAACCGTATCAAGTGAAATGATTGCTGTTTAGTTTCAAGTACTGCTCTCCTTCCCAAACAGTTTCAATATTTGTCTTCAGATAGAACTTCAAAGAAAGCATATTCTAACATTATGTTGCAATGTATTATTCTAGCACAGAGGATATTTGAATAATTCACAAAATGAATGAATGTGGACCTTAAGAATTTGATGTCACTGCTTCCCAGTATTTTTATTTTTAGTCAGTAAGTCACAGTGCTTGCAGAAGGGACAAGTATCATGCCTTTATTTTACACAACATTCCAAACCCTTTCTTTCTAAGTCAGTTAGATTTAACTCTCAAGGACTGTTAAGTGATACACAAAAGTTTTATGCCAGCTGTCTACATTTTTGAAGCACTTAGAAACCAATATTAAGTCATTTTCACACAGTATTAGTTCATTTCACACACACAGTTCATGTTTGAAACACTTCATTTTAATCAATATTGATATGCCAGCTTAATAACATTTTTGCAAAAAAAAAAATGTTGTTACTTAGCACAGTTTAAAATAACTGGCACCAATATAAATGTTTGAAATTAACATTTCTGGTTTCTGCAACTATGTCCACTTTTCTTTCTTTTGTCTGCAGTTGGCTGTATTTCTGTAAGTAAACTATTCCACCTTTTCATTATACTTTTAGTCTTTCATGCTTTTGGCTCCATATCTATGCACAGTACTTCATTTCACTTACTTTCATTGTTTTGTTAGCTACTGGCACAATCAAGTGAATAAAATCTCAAGAAGCTAGCTCTACAACATCAACTGTATATGAAGACTGACCATAAAATCTAACATCCATGATCAAATTAATAAAACTTCAAAGGAACATTTACATTTGACTACATAGAAACAACAGTATGGGCAAAACAAAAAAACTGCATCAGAAGATCAGTATCTCCTTTAGCTGTTCTGATCTCTTGTCACTCTTATGATAATTTTTTCTTGTCATTACTGTAGTCAAGCAGGATGTAAGCTGGTATTTGCTGATAAAAAAATGCAATGTCTCATACTAACTTTACTGTACTCTATCCAGATGCAAATCAGTACTTTGCTAGTAGCAAAAAAGCAGAAGAAACTAAATCAATAATGAACGCTGGCACTACTCACCTGAACCTGTTGCTTTTGTGTATTGAGCATATTAGGATCAATTGATAGTGGTCCCAGCACGCTGACCATTAGCTCCTTTTCCACAAGCCAGTGTTTTAGCTGAGTTTCTGCTGTCTGGAACTGGGTCAGGTAATTTGAAGACTCTTCCAGTTTTTGTTGTCTTTCAGATGCAACTTGATTGAGTTCTTTCCATTTGGAATCTAACAACAATAACGTTAACATATTTCATGCATGTTCTAGCAGATGGGTTGTCAGACAGCAGACTAGATATGAAACATAAACAGAGCTCTCTAATAAGGCTTGCTGATTAACTCCAGATGCCTTATTGCAGTGACTCGGCAAATACATCTTTTAACAGTCAGATCCATATATACTTGGATGAAGGTCTGCAGTTTAGCACAGCCACATATGGAACTTTTAGAGCGATGAATATACAACATGTAATAAAATGGGATTAGAATATTACAAAATGAAATACCACCAAATTCAGGTGTTGGTATCAAATGATGTAAAAGCCAAACAGCTGTACTCAGTTATAGCTTAGCTGACTGATTTAGATAGACAAATCTTTCTGCTTATTCAGTAAAAAGAAGCAGACACCTTTACAAGGGTGAGAATAAGCCCTAATTTAAGCTTGTACTCTGAGCAGCCCTCTGAAAGAGCACACCTCTTTCCAATGTCTGTCTCAGGAGCCCGTAGAGATTAACTGCCTCATTTAGACATCTAAACCAGGTACCTAGTGACAGGCAATGGGAATACTTCTGCACACACCTATTTCAAAAGTGCTGTGTGAGGTTAGGTTCACACCTAGGCCAATCTATGGTCTTGTAACTTCCCCATTTCCTCTGTGATACTGTCAGCGCTTGCTCATTCAGCTTTGATCTTTTGATAAGTCTCACTGTCCCTGAATTTCAACCCTGTTTTTTTCAGGGAATTTTTGCCACTTCACTGTCTTTGACCTCTGCTCATTCTATAATAATTCCCTTTCAACACTGCTCAAGTTCTGTTGAAGACCTTGCCTGCTACTTAAACTTTTCAGAGTTTCACTTACAAACAGGAGAGGTCAGAAAATTCTCAGCTTTAAAATTATTCTTGGTGTAGCTATAGAAATGCTTTTCAGTATGAAATAAGACTGACCAATGATTTATTTAAAATATTACAAATCTAAGAAAGACTTTTAGAAGATCATGATGATTATGCACAGCAGTATCTCAAAATCTATTGTCCAAAAATGGTAATTTCCATTTTTTAGGGTAAAACTTATGGAATCAATTTTAGAAAACAGCAAAAAGCTGCCAAAATCACAAAATGACAAAAGCCACCAGTGCATGGGAAAAAAGCATGAAAAAGAGCATTACTAAGAATTCAAACTGTTCTTCACATGAACGTGGATCTCAAGCAGTAACTGACCAGTTGAGTTTTAGCTGCACACTGTTCGAAAACGATAAAGCCCTCTCAAACAGGGCATCAACCTATAGCTTTTCACAATTGCAGTATAAATTCAAAACCATGGACACATGTGTAATTACTCCAGATCTAAGCTCTTGCAAAGCGAGTTATTTCCCCCAAAATTAAAGAGAGAGTAAGACATTAAAAATAGTAGTGATTGCTAATACATTAAAAAGCTCAGAATGAATGAACTTCTAAATCAGTCTGAGCTATAATACAGCTTTACTGAAGTACCTATTTTATCCAATGTTTGTCTCCACTTGGGTGCCTCAGGAGAGTCAGGGTTCTTCTCCAACAGCTCTGTCACTTTGTCCTTCAGTTCCTGCACTTTATTCGCACTTTGCTTTAATTCAGTTTCAAAAAGCTGCAAATTCAAGTGATAAAATATATAAATAAATAAAAGACTAAAGAAGAAGCATAAAGTGTAAAGTTTGAAGTCCATAATATTGAGATGCTAAGCATAAAGATAAACAATAAGTATCTAACACTTCCACACTACTTTTCTGCTATGACTCTCAAAACACTCAATAATGGCATATATTGCTGGTCAGGGTTTTTTTGAGAGAGAAAATCTGACAGATTTAAACTACAGTAATAATAATAATAACTGTTTAATTTGAACAAATAACAGAACTAGAAGAATTCAAATAAAATCTACTAGGTCTCATCATATTCACATATACTTGGGTTCCTTCTTGTACAAAAGACAAACTGACAAACATACAGTACAGTTCACAGCAGAAATAACTCAGCTAGGACCAGCAGAGAGGAGCATGGTGTGGCCTTATTTACCCCAGTGGAAGTCCTGCTACCACAGATACACTGCTTCTTGTAGTTCATCTAGAACTATAGTTAATGACCACCACAGCTTAAAGTGACTGAAATTCCCCAGCAATTCCTAATTCACGCTGTTCTTGAAGAAAGAAATGAACAGTCCTTACATGCCTTGCAAAGGGCTCTTACGTGAACATTTTTAAGTAACAAAGCTTGCCCTGTGGAGCTGCATTTTAATTATCAAAAACCTACTAAAAGAAACACTGAACAAACTGTGCTTGATTTAGAAATTAGTAAAAGGTCCAGCTGCTTCAGAAGGATGACCTTTGCCTGAGCACTCAGTTTTCCAACTGTGAACACTCTACTACTACACCAGGGGTAAGATGGTTATGTTAGCTTTGCACATGCTCTGCTGAAAAATAAGGAGGTAGCTTTCTTCCACATCTAGTCTGAGTTTTAGGCCTGAAAGTAATCCAAGTCTGAGGAAAGTTGGTTCAGCTTACTTCTTAAGGGTGACCTCCACCAAATATAAAAGAAGAACCTCAGCTGAAGCAAATCCTATCCTTGTTTATCCACAATCATGAGCAAGGAAAAACTTTTCTCTATCCCTTACATTACCCTTTACAGATGAGCCTTTATATGTGTAAACATTGCCCTTCGTTGCTAGAAAAGCATATGCCTCCAATGCTGAAACAGGACAGAAGCTTACTGCTGATTCAGTGCTTTTCAGACTATTGTGCAGCTATATAACTTAACAAGCATAACGTGGCTGCTGAAGAGAAACACTGCCTTGGAACAGACATAAGCCACTACAGCTGCAGCGACTGGGAGGTCTGTGGAGTGTCAGCGAACCAGCAGCTGCGGAAACAGCTTTTGGATAGATACAGCTCTTCAGATCTTACAAGCAACCCGGTGTACATCTCTAAACCACTAAGAAGATCAAAAAAGTTTATTGCATAATCAATACAGCCTCACCTATTTAAATTGGCCTCCAAAATTATTATTTTCTGACCTGCACGACTCCTCTCTGACACAGTGCTCCTTTTACTCCACTGACACAGTTTGCCAGATTTGCTCTAAGCCTGATTGACATGCTTACTAGGATCATTTAAATACCCTCTGCAACATTAAGCTAGGCTGAGATATAAGTTACTCAAATACAATTTGCCCAGTAACTGCAAGAAAGAGTATTTTTTTAGAGGCACAAAGCACCTTATGTTGCTCAACTTGGGCTTTAACCATTTCACTATCAGTTGGAGCAGCTTCCCAATCTGATGCAGTTTTGTCCATTTTTTGCAACCACTGCATCATTGATGTGGACTCTTCCTGAATATTCTGCATTTTTGAAAGCATACTTTCTAGTTCTGAAATCTTTTCCTTCAATAAAACTCCCAAATCTTCGTAACTGTGATTTATATCAGACATGGCTTGTTGAACAGTTGTCAGTTCTGTAAAGGAAAGATGCACAAACACTGTGTTAGAGGTTATAAGCCATTCAAACAAAACTTAGATTTCAAGAACTTCTAAACAGTGCTCTAAGTTACAACAGCTAATAGTCTCCAAATAAGAAGTTACTGAACATGTTAAAAATTACTTGCAATTCATTCTAAAAGTGGTAACACTACATCTGAATGACCTAATATAAGTTGTAAGAGCTTCAGGTAAACAAATACCTTTCAATCTTTCTACCCATTGTTACTTTAGTATTTTAAGCAACAATTCCATGACAGAAAGTTGAACATACTGGACTACAGTTTAGTTAGTTACACAACAGCCAAAACACTGCTGCAATTACTTTTTGCTCACCATTCATGTATCATTAGAAATGTGTTTTATCACTGAGAAAGCACAGCAGGCAGATGGTGTATTAAGTAGACTATAGTTTAGGAGAGCAGACACTGCAGACTCAGAACGTGGGATGCATAAGCACATATAAAGTGCCTGTGTCAATTCCTTTGTTTCTGTAAAAAGGTTGGTCACACACAGTGATAAAAATGTAAGTTAAATGGGTGTCTTTGTATATCTGTGTATGTGAGTGTTGTGAACACTGGTGGGTGTTAAGAAGTTTCAAACCATATACACACATACTGGAATTTTCTCCAAAGCCATGTGTTACATTAAAACAACTATCCCTGTATACATTTATAAAAGTGCATATTGATTCAGAAAACACAGCCAGATTTGATCTGTCTTCAAAGAAAATACTGAAGGTAGGTATTTACACAATTCATTTCAGTATCATGCCCTAGTCAATATAGCTGCCTTACATTATGATAATGTAAATTTTCAGTCTACTAGTGCCTGCTACAAGCAGATTTATGTACAATATTTAAAAAACATACTTTAATGGTAATTGACATACATTTCTTTATCTCATCTTGAAATTTTTACTGACCTTTATTTTTCAGGAAATCCTGAGTTCCTGGAGCTCCTCCATCACCATTTAACATTGTGCCACCTGTGGATTAAGAGATGAAATCCCATGCTTACTTGGATCTTTTCCCACCAAAACCCCAGCACTCCATTTCCTCTTCAAAACAGTGTGACACATAGCTGTCATTATAATATTAAAGAAATACCTGAATGCTAACCTTGTAATAACCATTTTTTTAGGCTTTTAATATTTTAAGGTTATTCTATGTTTAAAGCTGCTCCAGTCATCTAGTAATGTAAGTGGTACCACATATGCACAACATGTGCGCAACAATGGGTGTGCACATGGATGCACATGCAAGTATGCACATATGCATGATATATTAGCAGTCTTACTTCCCACAATACTCTGCTGAATAAATTACTATAGTAGACAAAGGTCTATGCCCTAACTATGATGCCTAATCACATCCATATGGATAACATCACTTCCTTCCTCCCTCCAAAAGGAACCTCTTCTCTACTGCCTATTGAGAACAAGATTTTAAGCAGCCATCTTTGGATATGGCCTTCGGTATGGGTACGGCCTGTGAAAGGGCTAGCTGGCAAACACTGAGACTCTGAGGAGAGCACTAAACATTACACAGCAAAGTAATATAAAAGTGGTCATTGCACACACCACATCCAAAGGCACTGCTTACTCAGGACACCTGTACCCACCAGGAAAGTGGCTGAGTCACCACCCCTGGAAGCATTTCGAAGACATGTAGATGTGGTGTTGCAGGCACATGAGGTGGACTTGGCAGTGCTAGGTTAATGGCTGGCTTGGAAGCACTGCTACCAACTGGACAAATATCACCCTATTTTGTCATAAGCACATGACAGGATTGCAATGTGGCATCATTACTACCACTTGGAGGCAGCTACTCATCCAGGTAAGCCCTACTAGTTAGACATAGTTTCAAAGCTGCTGGACCCAAGGCTACATGGGCTTTGTAAAACGCTATCAGACCACAGAGCTGGGGCACATGGTCAAGCTACAAAGAACTGCAAGGAGAATCACTTCCTGCTCCCCTGCATATATGTATTCCCAGATGAGCAACTGACAGAGAAAGATTAATGGTTGCCTTGGAAAAGGCATCCATCCCACAGTACCAGCTGGGCAGTGAGGACCACATTAGCGGCAGCTGGAGGATGGCAAGAGAAAACAAACCAGATAAGAGAAATCACAGGCCCCAGACAGACCCTTGTAAATTTTCATGCTCTGTTAGCTGGACTCCAATATTTATAACTCTGATTAAGTGATACACAGTACAACTCTTGTCCAGGAGGGCAAATACACTCTCATCTGGAGGATTACAGCTGCTCTCATATGCTAGTTATTCCAATATTTTTCTATCTGGATATGAAGGAGTAGAGAGAGGGGCCAAGGAAGGAGGCAACATATCCCATGTAAGATTCTAAAATGTTCTTCAAATGTTTTTTACTTAAAATTTAAACAAGAATGAAACCAGAGACAGCTACCAGAAGGAGATCTGAGGAAGTGTTCCACTCTTGTCAAATAGGTATCCTCCGGCAGTCCCTACTGTCCCAGTCTTTTGCAGATGACAAATGAAGACCAACACACTTGAATTTGTTTCCAGACCTAGTTCAAGAACTGACTGAAAATGTGCTTATGGCCATTAAAACACCTTAGGTACTACATGTCTTGAACTATGGCTTGAATGATACCTGGCAGAATTACTGGTTTATGTAAAACAAATTAACATTTAAACAGTAGAGTACAGAATATCACAGAAATGGATTTGCTGTCTATAAAATCAGATTACCAGTAAAAAGGATTTAGCTGAAGCTCCAGACTGGAAATACATTTTGGCCCAGAAAAGTCATGCTGAGATATGGAGCTGATTCCCTTTCATGCTGTTGTTTCCACTAAATCATTAACTGGCCTTAACTATGCTATTCTATCAGGATGAGTAGGCTCTTTTTCAATAAAACATGTCCTCATCACCCTTCTAACAAAAAGTCTATGACTCTGTAAACCTTTATATGACTCTTTGGTGTCACACAGAATACCCTTGTGGCCACTAAGGAGGTACCTCTGTGGCAGCAATGGTGTGCAGTGTTTACAAAAGCAGGGTTTGTATTTCTCCTACTTGTAGGTATGTGAAGCACTGTACGCTACTCACAGTAAGCCCATTTCTCACCATTAGAAGCTTTCTGGAGTAAGGTGAAGGTGCATACCTGACTTTGCAACTGCTCTCAGTTTGGCAGGAGAAGTCACAGCAGTAATTAGATTACACAGCAATGTTCCTCTGCTATTCATTTTCTGTAGTTCAGGAGCTTTTGATGTCCATTCATCTTTTAAATTCTGGTTACGAAAGACAGTAATTTGTTTATTACAAAACTGATTTCAGACTTAAAAGATTTCATATAGAGAAAGAAACAACCTTGCTACTAGGGAATCCCCTGAAGTATATCCAAACGTCAAGGAAATGGGAATGTAAATACAGACAGCAAGTTCCCTTGTCCCAATCGCTGTGACTGCTTACAACTTAAGTTTGTACTTTTCTGTTACTAATAGATGCCCTATTTCCTTCAGCTGTATCTCACCTTCCCTCTACAATGTCTTACCAATGTATCTTCCAAAGGTTTCTTTAATTCCTCTGTATTCAGAGAGGGTTGTGCTGCTGGAATTCGTTCTGTTGTCTCTTTTATCCATTTCTTTAATGATTCTACAAGGAGCTCAAAAGTATCCATTTGCTTCTGACAAGATGATACATCCTCTTCTCTATACAATTAAAGACAATTAAAGGAATGACAATGTTCTTTCTGATAATCAACCCAACAGATATCATCAATCTGATATTGCTATTCCCAAAGAGTCACAAAATCTAATTTTATGGATATGAGCAGAATGTGGAAAATCTAGTCTTGCTGTACAGGAATTTTATATGGAAGCTCTAATAATTTCTCTGGCAGCCCGACTCCAAACAGTACTCTAAAGCACTTTGCACAAGCAGCGATTTATTTTCTATCAGAGAAGGGAAGTAGGGTTTTCTTGGAACTGACAGGACTCCAGTCAGTGTCACAAAACTTAAACAGCACTTGTCTTTACAGCCCACATTAGAGCTCTTGAACCAGACAAACTACAGAGGCATTTCCAAATAGAATCTTGTTTTGTTTTTAAATTACAAAGTTCTCTTCCTAAGTGGTGAACTGCAATCTCTTGAGATTGCATGTGAGAAGGCAGCAGTCATCACAACATTCACACTGTATTATTAGCCAAAGTGGAAACACTCTCATTGTTCAACTTACTTTTCCTTTACAGTCTCCTCTACCTCCCTGAACTTCTTTGACAAAGCATTTACTTTTTCTAATACCAATGCTTTATCTCCAGGAAGAGCACGTAATGAAAGTTCTTCAAGAAGCTGTTGCAAAACTTCTAGATCCTTCTTATGTTGTGCCAATTCTATACTAGCTTCCTGCAAAATAGAATTACATTCTTCATATTAGACTTTACAGTCACTTGTTCAAAACTGAATTCTTGATTTTAGCTAACCAACCAAAGTTGGGAAATAAGCATGCCTTATTCATTATTCAATCACTTAGATGAGTTAAACTAGAAATGCACAACATATTCAAATGGAATGTTATAGTACCTGCATATATTGAGACACTTCACTAACATCCTTTCTTGGTGCCTCTGTCTCACTGAGTGCCTGGTTTTTCTCATCTATAAATGACTGAAGTTTCTCTGACAGATCTTCAAATAACTCCACTTTAGTCTTCAACTCCTCCATTTTTATAAGCTTCTCTTTATGCCTGCTACTTGCTTCAGAAAATCGTCTTGAAAGTTCACTCATTTTAGCTTGCAGTGTGGATGCAGTGGATGGATCTGATGTTTCTGTGAACTTCTTAACTTTCTCATTCATGGTGTTTATACTGCTTTGGCGGCCCGCAATGTCTTGTTCTAGCATCTGAAACAAACAAGAACTACTTTGTATTGCTTATAACTAAATTTTAAGAATTGAAAGTGGTCCACCATAGGAAGCAACAAATCAGTACAGCTAGATCATCCGTGTAGATCTGTTTCAGGTACAAAAACCCCTCTGTGCAGTTTCACTTCACAAAACAGTCCACTTCATTAAGTATTTGGAATCTGCTATAGGTGAGAAACAAAGATTTTAATTATTTCTTGAATTCTGAATTATCAAATGTTCCTTTTTTCAAAGAATGCTACTTACAATGCTTTTACTAATAATATCCTGAATAGCAGCAGAATTCAAAGGCACTTGATCTTGTTCTTCAAGACTCTTTTCAACTCCTTCCATCCAATCCAGCATTTCATCCAAGCCATCCTGCACACTTAGAGATCGTGTAAGTGTTATTTGCAGCTTCTCATTCCTTTCGTTCACTGATTTGGATAAATTGTCATACCTCTCCACAATATCATCTGATAAAGGGAAAATATATTTAAATGTTTTCCTTTAGTAAAACTAAGCTTTTAATTCATTTTACAAGTTCTTATGAGGTGTGAGTCAGAGATTGCCAATATCAGGATGAAGCAAAAGCATCAGCTTTATTCACAAAAAAAGCACGCAAGCAAAGATAAAAATCTTCAAATAGAGCCAAGAAGCCCACAGGAGAAGGGAAATGAAGGAGCACATTACAGCTGTACTTCCCAGCTTTTAGAAGCTGGTTCCCATGCAGATCTAGCTTTTGACAGCTGTTGACTGTTCCCAAGAAATACAATAGTATAAGACAGCTCTTCTACAATTATGTCTCATATGTTATCAATAGAGCTGCAAGGTTCTTCCAGATGGTTCTTCATTAGACCTTCAACACTTTGGGATAAGCCTCTGAAAGTTACAAGTTCCATGTATCTCCATGGAATTTCATCACCAGCTCCAAAGAGGCAAGCCCACGCTTGTTTTATTTTGTTGCTCTGCAATTTACTTATGGGATTCCAGTAAGAGACAAGTTGTGTGATACACATAGAGAGTCTTCAAACTTCAGACAGTGGTGAATGTCATGTTGTGCTACTTCTCACAACTGACAGGAAAGAGTAGTGGGTGTAGGTGGCAAGGTTTTGGGCCTCTGTGAGAAGAGGCATGGGGCTGCCCTATGATAGACACAAGTGGTTCCAGACAGCTCCAACTGACCCACCACAGAGGAGAGCAGAGCTCCTCAGCCAAGCTGGTGGTGCCTCTGAGAAAATGTATTTAAGAATGAGGAAAGTGCTGCCTGGGACTGAGAATTAAGGGGAAAAAAAGTGTGAAAAGCAGCCCTGCAGACATCAAGATTAGACAAGAAAAAGAGGGAAAACGTGTTCCAGGAGCAGAGATTCCCCTGACGCCTGTAGATGACCATGCTGACGCATATAACCCCACTGCAGCACATGGAGGACCCCATGCTGGAGAAGGTGGATATTCCCTGAAGAAATTGCAGCACGTAGAGAGCCCAAAATGGGGCATGATTTCAGCCCATAGAGAGGACCTGCAGTAGAGCAGGTGAAAAGTGTGAGGAGCTGTTACTGGGCTGACCACAATGACCCATTCCTCATCCACCCTGCACTGTTTGGCAGGGAGGAGGTATGAGTAGCTGGGAAAAAAGGAGTAATGGTGAGCCTGGAAGAAAAAGGCAGGTGGGAGAAAGGTGTTGCTTCAATGGTTCATTGTTTCTAACTATTGAAACATGTCTTATTTGGCAATAAATGAAATTTAATTTTCCCCAAGTCAAGTGTGTTTTGCCCACGACTTGTAATTGGTAAGTGATATCCCTGCCTGCATCTCAACCTATGGGCTTTTCCATCTTATTTTCTATCCTCATCCCATTGGGTAACAGGAGTGAGAGACCAGCTGGCTGGGCATCTGACAGCCAGCCACGGTCAACCCCATCACAGACAGCTTCTTGAAATCAGAAGGAAACAGTTCCTTGGCTAAGCAAATTCCAAATAATTACTTGGAAACATAAAATTGGAGTTAGTTCCTTGAACCTTACCATGCTCCTTCTCACTGGAGAATTTACGATCCTCAGCAAATAACTACCTGTTTGGCATGCCCATCAGTAACATGAGAATTAAACATAATCCCTATTTTTTTTGAGGGGGGGAGGGAGAAGGGGGTGGAGGTGGGAGGGTGTAAAAATAAAATGACAGCTTTTAAAGTGAAAATCACATGGATCAATGTAGCAGACAGACCAACAATGAAGTTACTGTGTTGTAATAGCTTGTGACTCAGCAAAACATGGACTTGAACGATGACACAAGAATGTTAAAATACTGTGTCACTTCCAGTACCCGCATGCAGACACAAGTGATAAAAAGGGTATTAAGAAAAGCAAACATTTTACCCAGTGTTTTCTGAATCTCATCTTTGTCTGGCATCAACTCTCCCCTTGTATCCAATAACACTTCAGCAGCTTTTTTCAGTTTTTCTACAGCAATTTGGTGGTTTGAAACTTGTCCCTGAAGAACCTGTAAAATTCCACAATTATCAGTTACACTTTCCAGTACAGCCAGTAGTTAGGTTTGCAAGGCTTAAGATATAGCATACAACTTACGTTTAGTGCTGGAAATAAACTAATTCAACTTGTGACCTCTGCTAAGAAGAATCTTCACCAGTGGCTATGATTGCAGTTGACTATCTGGCCTTTGATTTAGTTTATTCACCATCTTTCTCATCTTCTGTTGTACAGTAGTTCTCTGACTCAATTGATTTCTTGCACGTAACTTTGAAATGTGTCTTTTGAGTAACTGTGTTTAAAGATCACTTGTACAGACTCATGTACTACCCAGAAGAAAAATATATGTATTTTTTAACTCAGCATTAGACTACAGTCTAATACGGGAGGGGGGCAGTGGGGTGGGGAACACACGGTCATCTGCAGTGGTCACATGTTCAATGTCTCTTGCATTGAGGAAGGAGCAGGCTGACATCGTAGTGTAAACACCAACAGACTGAAACAAAATGACTGACTTCACAGTTTATGAATCTCCTGGGGCCAGCGTCACTGGGTTACGCCTAGGTTTGTCCATCTAACCAAGGAACACAGGTTTAGAGACCAGGCCAACAGTCACCTGCTCCAGAGTCAACAGAGAAAGACAGGAAGGCTGAAAAAACTTATGAAAGTGTCTTTATCTCCCCAGTGTATAAAAGTACTTTAAGGGCCAATAGTCTAAATTATTTCAGGCACCTGTGCTAGTGTATACAATGTGTCTTTGTTTTGACTTCTTACTTTATACAAGTCCAAAATGAAGGGACTTCTCATTTATCGTTTGATACATACTAATTCAATGAACATATGACTCAGAAGGTAAACCTATTTGCCCTGCCAGGACAAAGAAGTCACACCAGTGCATTCAGCACTGGTATCCAGAGCACAACAGTATGCCAGAACATAGGTCTTATCGATCCACTTAACACAATAAAACTCAGATAGACCTGAGAAGAATTTTTTCCTTATACTAGACAAATACAGTGTACTTGCAGAGGAAGAAAACAAAACAAAGAGTACCAGAAAACCTTGTATGCTGTCAGAAAGCAAGCAAGCTGATGCTAGGAGCACTGAAGAACAGTTAATCCCTATAAAAAGATTAGACCCCACCATGGTGCCAAGGTCTGTGTCTAGCTGGATTATCAGCTGCATGTGTTGCCTACGAGGGACAGCTCTTAGTTGCAACACCTGACTTTGTCAAAAATACTCTTTGTTTTGCTTTCATTAATTGGCTTGCTTTCTTCAGCCTCCTGTTTTTTCTGATGCTTTGGATCTTCTGATACATTGTACCCTCTCCCTTCTTCCAAGCTCATACTCATTGAATATTCTTTTGTGTGGCAAGTAATCCATGTAGGCGTCTCACAAAGAACCCCAGTACTCACTCCTTTTGTATTGCTTGCATGAAAATTGGCATTATATAGGATATAATTCTCTTTGGCATAAGGAACAAAAAGTTTAAATGAAGCTTCAAATTGTAATTGGTGTTACTCCTACTTTTCTAGCCCTTGGAAGCACAAATGTACCTAGACTGTCCCACTGTCAGGAGTTCAAAATTTATACTTTCAATTTTGACATCTTAAAACATCACTGGGATATGTCTCCAAACACCAAAGTGTTTGGCAATATCAGTGGCAGGTTTGAAAGATACTATGTGGTAAAGGCAACTACTTCTCAGACGGATGCATGGGAAACTGGTTAAAGCATGTACTTTCCAAGAGCCACTGATTATGATTTGTCAATAGTAAACATACCAGACCTTCACTGATACTCCACATAGCATAGACAAAACCAGTGAGGAAATGCTCAACTAACAGCCTTGCTCACTGAAAATAATCTTGCTTTTTTTTTATAGTATAGATGAATGAATCCGTTCATGACCTTGTAAGATTCAGCTCAAAGATGACAGACTGTATGTAGCTCACCTTATACCTGGGTTTCTAAAGCCTTCTGTAAACCTACATTTTATGCAGCTAACTGGAGTTTTACCTTCAGTCTCCATCACCAACCTGTCTTGCCTCCACTAGGATATACACAAAGTTGTGAGTTACTCCCTCAGGGTAGGGGGTAGTGCAGAAAAAAACCCCCAAAATACTGGGGTTTTGTGCAGTGCAAATTATGTTACAGTCACTCTCTGCAGGGCGTACAGCCCTGGATACAACTGGAGCAGGCTAACAGGCTGGTCACAGCACACTGCTTATCCAGTATGAATCCTTTCATAATGCAGTAATGCACAAATGTGAACATAAAAAAGCAGGTCACAGGCAACAAACATCAAATAGTCTTTTCTATCAGGAAGTCTGTCCCAAGCCCTGCTGTATTGCAAACTGTAATCACTAAATCCTTTCTTAGTTCAAAAACTTCACAGGTTTCACCCTATCTTTTGCTAAATGATATGAAAAACATCTTGCTTTCATCACTTTTAATGGCACCTTGGTCCCTCATTTTTTTTCACCCTAGTGCTTTTCAGGTAACACTCTGAACAGCTGAATTTCAGAAAGACGATAGCTGCATGCCCATGTGCAAGGTAAGAATTTGGCCTGCAGCCACTTGGATTACATTAGATTAGCCTACTTTTCAGACAAAAAGCAATTCCTTATAAGAGAGAAGTACTTCTGCTTTTTAAAGCTTTTCACCTTGGTTTCTTCCAGTTGTCTCTGGAGATTTTTGGGATCCACTGCAATTGGCTCTGAGAGTTGTTTGTTCACAGTTATTTCAGAGGCCTGGAGAGCTGATGAAAGTCCAGATGATGCATCTTCATAATGCTGGTATTTATCCACCAGATCTTTAAGGTTATTTCCAAGGATGCTACACTAAAAGAGTAGAAAACAACAAGCAAATACCCAGGCATTAAAATGTGCGCTGCATTTCATACCAATCTCAAGGTCATACTTTCTTTCCTGAAATACTGCATGATTTTTTTCCTATCATCATTCCACTGTCTAACTGATTTCTAAACTTAAGCATGACAGCTGGACAGGCTATGCAGATCATTCCAGTTTGTGCTCCTCAAGTGTGAGTCAGATTGAATTCACTGATGCAGGTGGGAAACTGGAATCTAACCTGTTATACTAGAATAGGAAAAGCATTAGCAATACTTTTTCATCCATCAATGTAAAGATTCTGTATCAGCACTCTGACACCAAAAATGTAGCTAGTGGAAACTAGAATGTTTTTTCAAAAACAGAAGATACATGTATGTTCATTAAACTACAGACAGCAGAATATTGGTCTCATAAATACTTTACCTGCATAGTGAATCCAAAGTGATATGGCTCAGTATTGCACATACACTTTGCTTGTCATCTGGCTAAGATCCTACTAGTCTTACAAGTTAGCATGCCCCAAAATATATACAGTGAATAATCATGTAAAAAGGTCAGTGGAACTCTTTCAGACTTTTTTGGAGATATTTAACAAGCAAATCTAATTGTATCAAATCATAATATTTATAAACAGTCACTTTCAAAATTTATAGTCTGAACCTTCCATACATTGTATTTTCATGCTTCTATATAGCGCTTGGTCTCCATCTGCTGGGCAAACATAGAATGCACTCATTTTCATAACCAGTTAACTGATTTTCAAGATTCCTTCAACATACAAACCTATAAAGTCACATGCCTGTGTATGAATATAGATCTATAAAAATGAAAGCAATATAAATATTTATTGAAAGCAAGAAGCTTTTATAAAAGGCAAAACAGTTACTACAAAACCATTTACAACTTGGAAGATCTCACAAATTGCAGATCTCATTTTTTAGAAGTCAGTGCTTCAAGACTCAATTTAATAAGAAAAGTCTACTTGCTGTCCTTATTTATGGCCAAATGTTTAAAGTATGTCTATTATGTCTGTGCTAGATGTAAGTATGGAAGGGATAGAATTTGATGAGTTGACAAGTCTGAGACCACAAATCAAGCTGCTGGAATAGGATTGTTATGCACATAAAAATAAGCTCTCTGAAAAGTTTGTGATGAAATCTTTAGATTCACACTAAAACTAATCCAATAAATCAACTGGAGGAAATCTAACATGTTAATATAAGCTTTTAGCCTCCCTGTTTGTCTAAGTGAAAAGTGAAAATGTGTTTCTGTAAATGGAGATCCTGCTTCACATACTGTTTTGAGAGAACAGTTTACACAGTTTTTGCAATCAAGTGATCAAATCCATGTCTTTACAGAATTTACATTGCTCAGCAAGAATAATGTTAAAGTGATGAAAATTTCCATACAAAGATGGCAACTGTTGCAGACCAGCACTGTATCAGTGAACACTGAAGCCCTTCAAAGGAGTCTGAACCTATGATCTTAGAAAATTACGAAATGGCATAGTCAAAGGATACTGTCAGCAACTTCCTCTTAAATGGTTTAATTCATCATTATCTGAAAAGTTTAAAATTGCAGAATATTATCACTATCAAACAACACAGTGGGAAATTTGGCATGTGACACTGTTTGGTGATGTTTATCTAGTTCTATCAGATAGGTTTCATATGTGCACCTGGCACAAACAGCTGGATTGTCTTTCTTTGCTAAGGTACTTAAAGTAAAGGCACTGCTAGTTTCCCATTAGTTAGAGACCAAGCTCAGACTGTTAAGGATAAAATGTTTATCTGGCAGAACAGTGGAAAAGAATTGCTATCCTCAAATCACTATGCTCTTGCAAGCCAAGTGCTGACAACAAAGGTCACATTGGGACAAACTATTTCAGGATAAAAATCAAATTGAAATTTTCAATGTTAATCTTGGCATAGTCTATCTCTCTACTAAGTTTATTAGTAAGAAGACAAGTAAATAAACAGTTGTGGGAAATTTCACAAGGAACTTAAAGAAATATTATCCATCTAAAAGTATCACAATTTATTTCCACAACAAAATGTTACTCGGTTCTCCTGTTCTGTCATAAACTCAAAGAGTTTATTTAAGGCTGAAAAGAACAATGGAGAAATCTAATCTCATTTCTCCCTTGCAACACGATTTAGAAAATTTCATCCATTCAGACCTTAAACAATTCAGCACTTGAACTTGATGATCTTAAGGTCCTTTCCAGCCCTAACTATTCTATGACTCTATGACTAAAGCAACCTTCTAGAAAAGTATCTTGTTCTGTTACCTAACTTTACAAATCAAAGAATTTACAAATTCTCACAGTATTTGTTCCATCAGCTAACCCCTTTCAACACAAAATTCCAAATTATAGTAGTCTTTCCAACTCAGTATAAATAAATCTTACCTTAGTATAGAGAGATTTGAAACGATCTGAAGCACTATCCAATTTATTTTGCACTTCAGTATATGTAGCTGAAGTATCAATACCATCCTTGTCAACCTTCACACCATCTCTTTTGCTACATGACCTTGCAGCATCTAAAACTCTTTGTCCAGAAATTGTAATATACCGTAAATCACCTTTGTGAGATATAACATCTTCTGAAAAACTCTTTTGCCTTTTCAATTTGACCATAATACCACTGAAGTCAGAAGCACCTGCCTCCAAATTGTCAAGTTCTTGTTCTGCCTGCTGCAGCCATGTTTCAAATTCACTATAGTCTGCATCAAATTTCTCAAGTTCTTCTCTTAGAGAACGAGTCAATTTCATTTTCCGTTCTGATTCAGCTAAAGCAGTCTCATACTGAGCCTTCAGCTCTTTCATGTTCCTTTGCATCTTTTCTTTTTCTTCAGGGGAAAGGTAATGTCCTTGTTTCTCAAGCAGTGCCTGAGCAGACTGAGTTGCTATTATGATAGCCTGCTGCTGGGAAATAATTTTCTCATGTTGAGCCTACAAGAAAAGAAAGAATAAATAGTGACCAGCACCTTCTCAGATAGTTCCTTGGAAACAAAAGTAAAATAAAGTCCATCAAAATGACAAAAAGCTTTCTTTATTTTTCTTTTGTTTACAAAAAAAAAGTAATTTGAACTTTAAATGAAAGAGTGACTCCTGCTCATCATATTGCTGTGCAGTTTTATGCAATATCCAACGGCAATTTTAGTCAGGTACACAGCCTATGACTTAGTGGGAATCTTTAAATATCACTGGAACTTAAAAATACTAGGACATATACACACCACACACTTTCCCCTATACTCTGTCTAGTACAGTAAAAGTAGGTGTCATCAATCTTTTCCATTTTTTCCTAGTAAAAATTATTTATGTATTACTGAACACTTAGTATGCTTAGTGTGATCAAACTTTCCCTGATTTGCTCTCTCAAAATAGGATTTATCAAAGAAAGCAGTCAAAGGTAGGCAACTTCCCAAATCAAAACTCTTCTGTGTTACGTACATTGTAGCTATCATTTCACGCAAACAGACCAAAAGGAATGAAAGCACTAAACAGTAAAGAGAATACAGATATTTTCTTCTTATACTGAGTGAACAAACATTATTATTCAATTATTTTAACTTGATTTTTCAGTTTCAAGAGCAGTGATTCTTATCAAATATACTCAGTCCTTCTGACACTGGAAGCCAAGAAACATTCTGGACATGTAAATGGTTTCAATCTCATAAAACAATAAACTCATAGGAACTAGAACTCTCTGCCACATAAAAACCCTATTTCAAATACATTAAAAACCAAACAAACAAACCAAACAAAAAAAAAAAAAAAAAAAAAAAAAACCAAAAAAAAAAAAAAAAAAAAAAAACCAAAAAAAAACCCATTTCTTAAAGTTCTTCTATTTCCATGAAAA
>NDXB01020524.1:67090-107852 GCA_002631895.1 Agapornis roseicollis
AAAAAAAAAAAAAAAAAAAAAAAACAAACCTAGAAAGCAAAACAAAACAAAAAACCCAAAACAAACTCCATTCTTGAAGGTCTTCTACTTCCATGTAAAATAGCTATGTAAAATAGACCAGTATGCTTTTCTTCTATGAGTACAGTGATCAAGTATCCTGTAGGCATCAGGTGCAGAAACGAACTATTGAAAAAGTGGAAGCAAAAGCATAATATACACAAAACCAAATTCTCTTATTTTCTTAGGTTTCTCTTCCCCCCCCTTTTTTCATAAGAAAGAAAATCCAAGTATCAGCTATTAGTGTAACTGTTTTCATCAACATGGCCATCAAACCAAACCTAAAAGTTCTTAGCTGCTCAACTGAAAGTCAACAAAACCCATGAAACTGAGCTTTAATTATTTTAAATGCCTCCCATTATCTTACCTGGAAAACCCATTTTTAAAATGCTGCACTGTGGTTTTACATAATTCATCCTTCTGAGGCCTACAAATAGTGCTTTGCTCATATGTTAAAGTTACAGGGAATGTAACTTCAGCAAACCTTTATTTGAAGCTATTGGCAAACCAGTGTTCCCCAGGAATTGCAGGGGTTTGAATCTTTGGCTATTACAAAGATTTTTTAAGAAGTCAAACAAAGGTTATGAATTTATGTTGCTGCTTTTCTCATTTCCTTTACCTGCACTAATTTTTCACTATAAAAAATTAAAAATGGACTCACCAGTAGGATTCTAAACATTTACCTTGCAGAATATGTCCTTTTTCTTATTTTGCAGGAAACAACCATGGTAACAGCAAAAAAAAGTGACAAATACCAATACATTCTAACTACTGAAATTCCTACCACTGTATATCACAAGCTTCCTAGTGTCTGTCCATAAGTCTGTGACAGAAAGGATGAGACTGAATTCACTCATGTTGAATGAGGATTGAAACGCTTAGCACCTAAGCATTGCATAAACCCAGTAACAGTACCTTGACTTTCTGATACTGCTGGTTCAGATTATCTTCTGTGCTTTTTACTAGTCCATCCACCTGAGTTTCAATGTCTTGCTGAATTTCCAGCAGATTACCATTGACATCATCCTCCTCTCCTTCCAAAGCCTTCACATCTCCCTCTTCATAGTGTGTTCCATTCTGTTCTATCACCTGCTTGAACTTCTGGCTGTACTCTGCTTCTTTATCCACATTTGATAACCAATCCAAGAGATTTTCTATTGTATTTTTACTTTCTTCCAGCTGTTCTATGGCTGCAACCTACATGGAAATTTCACACTTTCAGTTTAGAAATCTTTAGACACTACAAACTAGCATATGCAAATACACCATTTAAAATACATTAATATTAAATAAAAATTTTGATTGTCATATACATTGCTGTTTATTTTATAAAGAAAATAAACTAGCAAACAGTTTATAAAGTCATAATTCATTTGGGTGACTAAATCTCTCCAGAGTGTATTGGGTTTGCAAAGCAGGGTACCAGGAGAGCTACAGGGTTGGCTCCTGCGAGAAGCTTCCCCATGTCCAATAGAGCCAATGACAGCCAGTTCCAAGATGGACACACCACTATCTATGGCCAAGCCCATCAGTGATGGTGCTAGCATCTCCATGTTTAAGAAGAGGGGACAAAAAAATGAGCAACTGCAGCTGGAGAGAGAAGTGAGAACATGAGAGGAACAGCTCTGCAGACACCAAGGTCAGTGCAGGAGGGCAGGAGGTGCTCCATGAACCAGAGCAGATATTCCCCTGCAGCCCAAGGTGAGGCAGCTGGGCTCATGCAGCCCTATGGTGGAGCAGATCTCCTCCTGCAGCCCATGGAGGACCGCACACCAGAGCAGGGAGGTGCCCAAAGGAGGCTGTGAACCCATGGTAAGCCTGTGCTGGAACAGGCTCCTGACAGGACCAGTGGCCCCATGGAGACAGGAGCCCACACTAGAGCAGTTTTGCAGGCAGCACTTGTGACCCCATGGGGGACTGACACTGGAGCAGGTGAAGAGCATGAGGGGTCCTCCTCCTGAGGAGGAAAGAGTCATAGAGACAGTGCGTGATGAACTGACCACAACCCCTATTTCTAGCTCCCCTGTGCTACTGGGAGGGAGGAGACAGAATTTGGAGGTAAAGTTAAGCCCAGGAAGAAGGGAGGGATGGGGTGAAGGTGGTTTTTATTTCTCATTATCCTCCTCTGATTTGATTGGTAATTAATTAATTTCCCTAAGCCAAGTCTGTTTTGCCCATAACTGTAATTGCTGAGTGATCTCTCCTTGGCCTTATCTTGACCCATAAGCCTTTTGTTATATTCTCTCTCCAGCTTAGAAGGGGAGTGATAGAGCAGCTTTGGTGGGCACCTGGTGACCAGCCAGAGTGAAACCACCACACAATAGTAAGTTGCAAGACGAATTCTGTAAGAAACATAGAAAGCTTGAATAAAAGTATAAAATGGTTGCCTAAAAACCTTTTCTGTTTCCTGCTTAATTGCTGTTGTCATCGCTTTATCCAGTTCTTTTTTGGACTCTTCTGCTTTCTGGCTAAGGAGCAAACACTTTGTCTTAGCTTCATTTAGTTTCTGTTCCAGAATAGTCTTGTCTTCTTGTGACAACCTTTCTCCATTCTCTTTCAAGAAAGATTCAGTATTTTTCACAATCTCTGCCAATGTCTGGGCACTCATTCTCATGTCTTTTTGTATCTCCTTTTGAGAAAAAAAAGAAAGAAAATAAGAGTAAGTAAATTATTGACCTTTCCAATTACCTATATTTGAACTATCTCTGTTCTAGGGATAAGCACCACAATGGTCTTTTTTAACCTGGGAGAGCACGTGATACAAAAATGCAGATAAGATTATTACGAAAATAAAATCAAATCAACATCTGATAATGTTGCTGCAGCTCGATCTGTCTTTTTATTAAATTTCAGGTCTGCTGGCTTACACTCCTATTCAGAATGAGGCCACATTTTTCCTTTGTTTAGCAGCTCAAATATCATATATCCATGCATAGAGAAGAACATATATACTACTTTTCAGGTATCAAGAGATGAAGTAAATCTGCTACATTGTAGTTAATGAGTCTGCTGACAAATTCCATCCCATTACCATTTCAGCAGAAAGCTGAAGAGAATAAGGGGACTGAATAGAAGTCAGAAACTTGTGGTCAATTTTCCCAGGTGGAAGTTTTCAGGTTTTGTTCAGGCCAGAAATGCTGTAAGAATATTTTTCTTTATTTGTAAAATCATAGTATTTCAATTTCTAAAGAATGCTTAATTCAATTAAATTCCACAGAGGACAAATGTTTAGTTTTAGTTTATCCAAAGCAGTTTGCCTAGCTCTATAAGAGTCAGATGAAAAAACCCTGCCTCTCAGTTATCTGAGGAGAGCTTTAATTTTAACAGTAATTATGCTACTGAATACATTCACTGAGTTACTGAAATAATGAAGGGGTTTTTCTTTATATGCTGTATAACACTCTTGAAGCTGCAAGACAAAACATTTGATTCCCATCCTACACTACATATTTCAGAGCAATTATAGAATACAGCTTGGCAGCTAAATCTGCAGCTTATTTTAGCACTTCAGAAAGTATGTTAGATTTTTCCTGAGGACACTATATCAAGACATGACTCTTCTTCTCTGACAAAGATCTCCGTGCTCCCTTTCAAGCTCTGTAAAATCTATCAAATAGCTTTTTTAAGCCCTCATTTCACTCCTGAGACACTCTTCTACAATGGTGCCTCCACAAAATCAGTCAGCAAATAACAACTGGTCTGCTAGGCAGTCAGAAACAGCTGATGGGAAAAAAATTAACCAAATGCTATACCAGGTCTTCACTCCCATGGGTACCCCCCATGTAGGCCATAAATTCTTAAGACAGGTAAGTGACATTAAGAGGTACCTCATGGGTGTCTGTATCTTTCTACAGACTATAAGAACTTCAACAAATTAGATTTGTTACTTTGGAGATAAGCAAAGCGAGGCAAATTGAATAAGGAAATTTCTGCCTTTATAGATTACTAAACCTGACCTCGAGGTCTAGGATACAGTAAACTACTATTAGGAGAAGGAAGAAGAGTACCAGGTCCTTCAGTCCTTTGACTATCATAAACTCAATTAGTATCAATCAAGACAGAGTAAAAGCTGAAAGGCAAGGTCTTAACAGGAAAACAAGCAAACTGAGAGGGCTCTCTTACACCAAGGAGACTGCAAGCAACACTAGAAAAATAAAATTCAAACCAAAACAAGAATGTGGCAATGGAAAGCCTCAGGCAAATTTCTTCAAAATACTGTGAACAGGAATAAGCACTGCCTGATAACCAGTTAAAAAGCTGGTTACATTATTTTAGCCTAATAAATGACTGTGATTTTATCACAACTGACAGGAACAATCTTAGGTAATACGTAACAGATTTCATGCCTGCACCAAGAGTACTTTTTGAAATGCCTAGTACATACTCCCTATTCTAGGGTCTCCTAGGTTGAAAATTTCTTTTCTACCACTGGCACATACTACAGTGTATTCATGGGGAGCAGGCTAAATGCATGCCATTAAGGCTTTACTTTGGTAGGTCAAACAAATCTACTTTACTCTCCCATGACATGTCTTTTTATTCAACAAAAGAGTCTAGTCATTCTCCTCTGCACTCGGACTTCCTTAGCTTATCTAACTAGAATTGTGCGTACCTCCTGTTTGGTCTGGTATTGTTCCAGCTCAGCCTTGCTGTCTCCAATAACAAGAGACACTCGTTGTCCGATGAGTCGGTTTTCAGTCTGTGTAAGCAAATCACAGATTTCCTGCAGTTTCTCTTTGCATTCCTGCTGCCGTTCAGCCACATCCTATATTAGAGCCAAGTACAATTGAATAATAAAATGAAAACATCCTCACTTCAGGAACCAAAAGATACTCTAATAGGAATTACCTCTGAACATCAATATTGCAAAGCAATCATTTTAAAAGTATGCTGTAAACATGATAGCAGTGGTACAAAGAGCAAGATGAACATATAGAAGTTATGGATAATAAACCTCAATTATGTTGTAAGTAAAAGAGACCATGTTTGATGGAATTGCCCAGTAGAAGTCTGGCCATGCACATATGTGAAAGATGAAATCTCCAAACGACAGAAGTGAAAATCCAGTCTCTTAACCGCTTGAAGCCTGTGATAAACAGTATTAATTCTGAAAAAAGGATATCAAAACAGAGGTTAGTTGTGATTGTGAGTTAGTGTTTATTGGTATGTATAATAAGTTACCTGAATAGAAACATTGACTTTTAAGCAGCAGCAAAGAACTAAACATGCAAACTCATTACTGTTACTATGTCCTAGAAGTTATCTGTGCCTTTTCTGTACTCAGTTTCACATTTCTTTCACAAAGTATGGTGGAAACAAATGTTCTTAGAATGACAAAATAACACAAAGTCTTCAGAATGCTAAAACACCTTTCACTATGCATAAACTGGAGGCTGAGGTGGTTATTCTGAGTCTGAAGAAGGCTTTTATGAGAGAAGAGGAAATGCAGTTACACTGCAGCATCTTATCAGCTTCCTTGACTCTACAAAGGCTGCTTATGCTTGCCAACTGCAGCTATGCCAGCTGAAGACATAATTGTCCTAACTGTATTCCTAGCTTTCCCAGTGTCCATGCCTTGAACTGCAAAGATCAAAGCTGATTTACTCATATGTTTGCCCCTCTAACCTGTCTCAGTCAAAATAAGCCATGGTAGCAAATCTGGTTCTTTGACTACAAAGACCTAGAAAAAAGGTCAAGACCTGGCAAATTAAAGGAAAATAACATCTTTAGCAGGACAGAATTAATGAGCAATGGTGGAATAGTAAATTACTGCTCAATACAGCTGCAGCTGGAAGAGTTCACTGCTTTATTTAGCTACTGATACAGCTGCTAAGCAAACAACACCTGTAAGAAACCTCAAGTAGGTTTCTCTCCCTGCTAGGAAGAGCAGACCTCATCACCTCAGGCTCTACAGATGCTTGTGTCCAAAACTGTGTCTGTCCATAATCTAACATGCTGTTTCTGTGACTGTACCAAGGAAAGACTAAAATGAAAATTCATCAAGTTGATCAATACCATCTCTGTAGAATCATCAATAGTAAAACTTAAGATAGGAACACACTTAATACTACATGGTGGTATTAAAATTACTCATCCACAGACAGAAACGCTCAGCACACATTCACACACAAAGGCAAACCTTCTGATCACCCAGCTCTTGTGCTGCCTGTAACCGAGTCTCTAAATTTTCCACTTGAGATGTTATCGCCTCCTGTACTTCCTGAAAAGATTTCTGGGTGGTATTTAAGAGCCTCAGCAGCTGTTTGCTCTGATTAGGAGAAAGATCTTGAGCATGTTCAGAAATGAAGAACTGAACATCAAATGCAGTGGAGTCCAGTTGAGTTTTTTTACAGCCAAGCTCTGCAGCACTGCTCTGTGAATGAACAGAAGGAAATGACTAGCAACAAAGACAAATTCAGCACAAATAAAACACAAGTATCAGTACCCTCTTTTCTTAGCCCCTGTTCCAAGATACCTTTGAAAGAAAGTTTAGCCACAGTAAATCAAAACTCCATGTCAGAATCATTCTGACACATCCAGAGACAGCATGTGAATTTATGCATGGTTTGCCTCTGGGACAGTCCATGTCCAAGTAACAAATAAGATGACCTTGAACATCTCTATTCGCTTTCTCATGGATGCCTGAAAACTGACTGACCTTCAACTCTGGACAATTTCTGGCATGTTAGGTTTAACAATTCTAGGTTCTAGATCTGAAGATCTAATAATGTTAAAATATTTACTTGAAAGCATTCTTATTCTTGACTCCACAACGAGAAGCCCCATTTCCAACAATATGGCAAATTCTGCCCACAATTACGCACAAGACATTACCATGCATACCGGAATCCTATTAAAGCACCATAATATAATGTAATTTTTATCATTAATACATACAGAGGTGTATGAACATTATTAAAAGTTGATCTGATTTGTTTTATGTGGCTCATTTCATACTGTGTAATGAGGATATCTTTCCTTATCTTCCATTCTCACATATAATTGATTTGAAAGCTAACTGAAATTCAATGAAGTTTCTGGACCTTATACATAAACACCTAATTTTAACCACTGAAGTACCTGTATTACAAATTAGATTTCCAAAACGGGTCAGATTTATTGCCACAAATGTAGGCAGAATCAGTAGCTTTCTCAGTTAGCCAAACAACAGCAAAAGTTTCTTCCAGATATAAAGCAAATCAGCAAGATTTTATTACTGGATTATAAAGTAGTTGTCATCTTAATGAATTAGTTCTAGCCACCTGTTTCAGTAAGAGAGATTAATAAGCAGGTATAAAACCCTAGGTAAGTAGCAACATTTGTCATTCATAATAAGCACCAACATCTGTCATAAAGAATACCTACTTTAAATAGCTGCAAACTTTGCTTCATCTCTTCCATATCATTAGTATTCACTGTGAAGTTATTCATAGTTTTCCTGTTTTCTGTGATCCAGTCTGAAAATCTCTGCAGTTTGTTTAAAAGTTCCTGGTGTGATCCTGCAAGTTTAGACTAGAAAGGGAAGTTGTATGTTTATCTATGCTTCTGAAGTCTAGTCACATTTTCTATCATATGAAATAGAATCACGGATGTATTTTTATATTAAGATAAAACAAAATAAAGAAACAAACTCATTCTTAGCCAAATTATCTTTAAGAAGGTAAAGATACCTTCTTCAAAAAGGTTAAAATGTACACTGATAGAAACATACCATTTCCAAGTCAATAGCAGAGACTATTTGTTTTGCTCGTTTTGAAGACGTATCACAGACCACCAAAAATGCTTCCTGCAGATAGTTGTAACTTATCTTCAGCTCTTTAAGTTTCTCTTCAGGAATATCCCTGTTACAAAGCTTTAAAAACTCCTCTGTCAACTTCATGTCCTTTTTCAAGATAACTGAAAAAGTAGCCAGTCCTGACTCAAATGACTACAAAGAGAATATATATAAAATGCATTATGTTACTAAGGAAGAAAGACATTTAAATCTGAGTACCTTTAATGATATTTGAAATCTGGTTTTTTAATCCAAGGGCTTTTCCTAGCACCCATCACTGAAGTACAAGCATAAAGAACATTTTACCTACCTCTAGCTGTTGCAGTTCATCTTTCAATATTTCCAGGTTGTTACTAATAGGCTGCTGGATATCCAGGTGGCTTTTCATATCCTGAAGCACTGCCAAATGTCCTCTCATTTTCTCTATTAACTTTAAACACTGCTGTATTCCATTGACCTGAAAATGAGTTTTAACAGGAAGAAAAGGGTCTCCAAAAGGACAAATTTTAAAATAAGCCATAAAAGTCCTTGTTATAATCATAATTTATTTCAAATTTATAATTTATTTTTTCAACTATTTTTCCAATTCAATTATTTCCTCCAGCACTTGGAAGGATTCATGCAGTTATTTTCACACAGGACACATACCACATTATCAGTTGCTGTTACTTACTGTGCAAGTGGTAGTGTCTTCTTGGACCATTCCTTTTGCTTCGAAAACAGGCTCAGTAAAGCCTTTGGACAGGCTGTCCATATTCCCAAAGTCCTGGTCATTTTTCCAATCAACAGCTGGGTCATCTGCCAAAGCTTTCTCCTTAGCAAATTCTGATCCAAACCCCGATTGTTCTGTTGAGAAAAGAGTACAAAGCCCAGCTACTTTGCCTTTACCCTCATGTTCTGTGGTGATACCAGCAACCTGCGAGCTTGTAAGCAAACCACTTATCAGCTCCTCTAACTTCCTTGTATTTTCATCTCCTGGTGAAATTTGAAAAATCTCCAGAAGTTCAGAAGCAGTAAGTTTTGAAACAGGAGCTTTAAAGTCTGTATCACTCTTCCTTTCATTTGGATCAGCCATCTTTTGCTTGCAGGATTCCTGCTTGAGTATATCATGAAGAAGATCAGGACTTCTGTAGTCAGGCCAAGGCAATGAAAGAGCATCACTGTCTTTTGGCTCTGTACAGGGTGTGCTAACCATAAATGCAGCTCTGATAGCATCGCTTATTTGCTTGAGATTTGACTCACTAGATATGTCACTCCCAAGGCGGGTGCTTCTAACCATTGCAACTAAATTCTGCATTAAAATTTTGGTATCAGAGTAACTTAGGGGTTCACCCTCCTGCTTGCAGTAAACATGTCCCATTTTCAATTTCCTTTGTAACATATTCTTTAAGTCTTCCACTAGTGTACCAGACATTTCTGGCAATTGTGAAATACCTTCCTTTACTTGAAAATCTTTGCAGGGTCCTCTTTCCTTTTGTAATGACTCCACGGATATTTGTTTTTTGAAACCATTTTCAAGGGAAGAAGTCTCATTGATCATGTAACTTTCTCCCTTTGTGTTTTTCAATGCCTCATGTTCATTCTGAACACCATAACTCAATTCAGCCTCTGTGCTGCTCAGAACTGCAGAATAAACACCACCAGCACAGGTATAACTCCCAGAAAGTAGCACTTCACTCCCATCCCTTGATTCTTTGGCATCCTCAATACTTCTCAGAGCACCTGCTTTTATTGTGGAAAATTCACTACCATTGTTTTCTGAAAAGCCTGTAAGAACACTGTCAGTATTTTGACAGATAACTCTCCCTGTTTCTTTGGTTATGCTAATTTCCTTTGGTTTCACTGTATCAGTTGGGGGAAAAGAGCAAGTGGTAAATTCACTTGAATACTTTTCCTCCACATTTAGCAGAAATTCCTTTTCATTCTCTATACTCTTTTTCCTTTCTTGCCTGTCCTCAAAGCAACAGGATTCAGTTTTATCCAATTCTGAATGGCCACCTTCTCTTATGTCTGTTGTATGTTGTATTAAAGAAGCAGAAATGTTAAAATCTCTCTTAAATTCACCTGATTTCACACCATCTCCATCTTCAAGCAAAACTTGATCAGCATTTACTTTTCCTTTACTTGAAACAGGAATTTCTCTATCAGCTCTAATTACTGATGCATCAAATATTTCCCCAAGGCTTTCCATCTGAATGGGACTTTTGCTTGGCCCCATGATATTACATTCCTCCATAATATTTACTCTATTTTCTGTAAGAATTTCAAAACCTCTTCCTATCTGACCATGCTCCCAAACAGTGACTGGATGTACTTGGTCACTAACTGAACTATCACCATCACTTACGAAAGGCACTTCCGTAAGAAATTTGATGTCCATTTGGGATGAAATTTCCTTTAGTTGTTCCATCCCAGTCATATCATGTAATACTTTTTCCTCTGCAAATACTGCTTTGCTCTGTCTTTGCCCATTATCTGAATGTAACATTGGCATGGTATTACTGTTTTTATTCATGCCGTCAATAAATGAGTCTGAGAGAAGCAAATCTGTCTGAGTACTTTCATCATCAACAGCAGCATGCTTTGTAATTAGGAAGGCTGTTACACTAACATCAGGTGTCACAGTATCATCGAACTGAGAACTTGGAGCCTTAAGCTGTCTTCTATCATTTGCTTCACTCTTACCGGATGGCCACTTAGTGTCAAAGGTATTTTCAGACTGAATAGGCTCAGCAGTATCTTGTGACATGTGTTTATTTTTAAGGTCAGTCCCATATTCATCTTCTGTTTCTTGCTTTCTGTCTTCTTCACTTGGACATGTAAGACCAACACATCTTTCCTCAGAAACATCTGATGCAGGTTCACGTTTTCCTGAGGATAGTCTTCCATTTCCACAGTAAGACTGGAATTGCAAAGTATATCCTGCCTTATGGCCTAAAGAACAGCAAGTGTCATCAACATTCTGATTATTTTCATCAGTATTTTCTATGTCAGCTAAGGAAATGAACAGCTGGTCGCCTTTGCTTACGCACTGATGAGGTGAATGAAAAATATCTTCTTTTTCATCACTGTCAGAATCTGTGTCAGAGTTGTCATAACTGTCATCATCTTCCTCATAGCCTTCCTCATCCTGTGAACCTTCAGATTCATCCTCATAAGAGTCACTTTCCTCTTTCAGTTCATCTTCTTTATTTCTGTCTTGTATTTCTGATTCATACATCATCTGTAAAGAACTAAGGCCTCTCTCATTGCTTCCTTCACTTTGTAGAGTAACTGGTAATTTTTGCTCCTTCCCTTCAAAGCTCCCTGTTAGCTCCCTTTCCTCCCCAGGGATTCTTTCCATAGTGTCAGCACTTGCAGAAGATGTATTTACATTCTCAGGTAGCCCCATCAGATTTACATGGACACTCTCTCCAGCATCAGCTGCAAGTTCTTGAAAAGAGCTAGTCTCTTCTCTAAGGGTTATCAGACCACCCCTCTTCTCTGGAATACCTAACGGAACTGATGTTCCAGACAATTCTGGCTCTTGTGTTTTATCATCCCCCGACCTCAACATACCAAAACCACCATCACCTTGGGGACTTTCATAGGAATCATCATCATCAGTTTGTGGAGTATCATAGACATCACTGTCATCATCATCAACCTGAGGTGTTTCATAGGCATCATCATCATCATCATCAAGCTGAGAGCTGTCATCTGCAGCAGCTACCTCACCACATTCATGCTCAAAGCAGTTACTCTCAAACTGTGTAAGGCCATCACTCTCTTCTATGGATGAATCAGAACTACTGTCACACAGCAGTAACTTTTCAAATTTAAGATTGCTTTCTTCTACTGTTAGCCCTAGTGCTGTGCTGTTACTGTCCCCCAAAGGTGGTCCGTCATGTGTAACAGTGTCATGAGCCAATGAAGTCCTGCCATGCATGTCTCCACTGTCTTCCGGAAACAGCTTACTCTGCAAATCAGTACAATTCTCCAAGGACGGCCTGTCATGTGCACAAAGAGGGTCCACTAGTGATGGTCTGTTATGTACATCAGCATAGTCTTGTAGAGGTTGCTTGTTGTATCCATTATCTCCAAACTGTAGCATGCAACTACACTCCCTAACCAATTCCTCAGGAAGTCTATATTCAGTATCTGCATTGATGGATGGATGAAAACTTCTCTGAAAATCATCTTTATTGCTGTTATCCAGTACCATTCTGCTATCATCAGCCTGCAGTATGCAAGGCTCGTATTTGGCGCATCTTCGCAGCTCTACCCAGGTTTCATTATCTGACAAATCATTCACACTCGAGGAATCTTGTGAGTTTTTATCGTTCCTGTTTTCATTATGCAAACTCTCTGCCACAGAAATATCTCCTTTCTCTGTTTCTGAAATGAGATTTGGATTTGAATCATTTGAAAGATATCCTTCAATGTTTCCCGAATTTGCATTCTGACTATTATGCTTGCACAGTTCTGTCCACTCAGAAACCTCCGGAAGACCTCTGAGTGCATTTCTGCTAATGGAGTCTTGAGTGCTACTTACTAAATTTCTAAGTCCTGCAGGGTTAGTTAACAGCGTCTCCTGCATATATTCTGATTGCTCAGTACTAATAGCATCACAAACATCTGTTCTACACACATGAAGATCTCCTTGTGAAGATACATAATCCCTACAGCCTTCAAACTGAATTAATTTCCTGTTACTAGAAGTATTCTCAGCACCCAAAAGATCACCCTGAACACTGCCTGTGACATTATTAAAGTGGACACTACCAACTAAATTTAGTTTAATTCCTTTCTGGCTTATGTATTTATTATTAAACCCCTCTTCTGACACATCAGCACTGTGCACAGCACCACCACCACCTTCCAGCAACATATTTATGGCTTCTTGCAGCTGTCCATCATATAACAAAAGTCTTCCTCCACTGTTTGCATCCATATAACTATTCACCATTAGATAAGACAGGAATAGTTTCTTAGCTTGATCTAAATTATGACATATAGGGCCTTCTGTGCCAGAACGTTCGTGTTCCTCCTCACAGTCATGCAATACAGATGGCAGGAATTCATATGTCGATAACCATTTTGCAGCATTTTTACAAGGGGACTCTAATTCTTTTACATTCGGCATTTTATCTGGTAAAGTCACATTGGTCAAAACAGATACAGTATTCATGTCTATTATCCCTGACTGTGCAGCCTTATCTAGACTGATTATTTCACAAGTTTCTGGAATGTAAAGTGCAGCTATTTTCTGTCTATTATTTAGTATTTTGAATGCCAGCTCATTTGTTATCATCTCTTGATGCAAAGAAGTTGATACAGGGAATATTTCACCAGTATGAGGCCAAATTAGTCCAACAAAGCCTCTCTGTGCTTCTAATACCAGCAGTGCACTGGTAGATGATATTAAGTTGCACTGTACAGCTTCATCAACAGTCAAGCGTTGTCCTGAATTTTGACAAAGGATTCCACCACTCTGAACCTGATGTGTGAGGATCCCACAAGCAGTGTCCTGATCTATCATCCCTTGTTTCATGGCCTCTTCCACAGTCTTTCGCTTCCCTGAGTCAGGGTCAATTATACCTCCAGATACTAGCTGAGCACCCAGCAGCCTGAACATTGTTTCCCGATCGATGATTCCTTCATGGGCTGCCCTCAAAACAGTTATCTTCCTTCCACATTTGAACATGATTCTACCTTTCTCTTGTGGTTTCACAGGTAGAAGCCTTAGCCCTGTTTCTTTGTGTATTATGCTTCTATGAAACATCTGTTTAAGGGAAATCTTCTCAGCACAGTTGGGGTCTATGAGATCTTTACAAGTGTCTTGTCTTTCCAGAAGTTTTGCATATAATGTTGGATATACCAGGTTTCTCTGAAAAGCATTCTGCAAAGTCAGGTTTTCTCCCGTAGATGGCAAAATCAAGTGCCCACTTGAAAGCTCATTCTCTAGAATTTTAATAGCCAAAGGTTCTGAAATTAGACCTTGTTCTAAAGCTGAAACAACTGGAAGATTTGATAATGATGACTCTGATATGAGCTTCTTTGCATAATTTAATTCCTGCAAATGCAACAGAGTCTGCTCATCAATTAAGGCATGAGCTTTAGCTTCTTCCAAATCATAACATATTCCTAATTCTGGAGAAACTATTCCAGAAATGATCAGCTGATTCTCAAGCAATCTAATCCCAGTGTCATAGTCAATAAAACCTTTTAAAATAGACTGAAAGACTGACAGGACTTCTCCAGTCGTTTGGTCAATGACACCAGCAATGACTTTATTCACCTAAAAAGGAATACAAAAGAAAAACTATCACTATTTTCAGACTGTATATTATAAATTTTCTTTTGATTTTGAATTCATGATAAGCATAAAAACATGTACTTACCAGGCCTGGAGGAATGCTGTGAATGTTAGCAGCTCAAATGCGCAAGTGATCTATGTCAGTCATTCAACAGCACACGATGTGATAAAAGGTTTAAAAACAACATGCATCTGTGAATTGAAAATCTATGCTTTGCATACATAAACAGGGTTAGTGAAAGACAACAGAAGAAATGATTGCAGAGTGAGCAAATAGAATATATACCTGAAAGGCAAATTTTCATGCTTTAAACGTCTGTGAAAGGTTAGAATATTCAGAAACAGTATGTGATTCAAAACCACCATGCTATTCATGTTTACAGCATACAGCATTTCTGTATATACACTCAACAATATGGAATCAGATACTCTGGCACCAAATATTGCATTTAGTTTGCATGGAAAGCATGAAGTCAGTCTAGCAATATTATTTGGACTCATTACAAGACACCGCTTCTATGTTTGTACGAGAACACTTGTTTGTAACATAATTTTTGAGAATTCCATATTTAAGATCCATTAAAATGTATTTGTAGTGTCTCAGAGCTAATCACATGATATGCTCCCATTTTCATACCCAGATAAATTTCAAGAAAAACTGAAAGTAGATGTCTTCTAGGACATTTCTGAGTGATATATGGGAGAGATTAACATGTTATTTTATGATGTCATTTTTGCAGCAGAAACAGACTTATCTAGCAGTCAAAGAATGGCTTTTAAGAGAAGAGTTAAGAGATGAATGATTTGTTTATCTTTCTTCATGCAAGGCACACATTATTAAGACTCTTCACAAAAAAAAATCTGATGGGCAGAATGTTCATATGCACAGGTAAGATCACACACAGTATGCCATAGCAAATACACAAAACTTTCAGTCAATCAAATCTCAAATCCCTTCACACACTGTTAACTGCAGAGCTTCTTTTGCTGACCACGTGTAGCTCCAAAACCATGCAGTAAACCTCAAAGGAGATTGAAATGTAAGTTTCAGTTTTATTACCTTTTCTTCCATCTTTTCATCACCCAAATACTGTGCTTCCTGCAGTTGCTTCAAAGCTTCGGTGGATAACAAGCTGTAGCTCTCCTGGAGGGATCTGACTTGCTTTTCCATTTCATTTCTCTCTTCATCTGTCATTCTATTAAGAAAAAAAAATAAAATAAAAAAAGGAAGAAGATGATCTCTGAGTAATTTGTAACCTTGCAGGAGTGATCTGCATGGGGAATTGGTAAAAGCCTGAACAAAATATAGCCTAATTTCAAGGATGCTTACAAAGCAAAGATGCTACAACGTGCTTGTAGTTACCGAGGAAAAGAAACTACATCAATCTAGAATTTATGTTGAATTATCACTAAAGCATCTAACTTTTGCATGTCCCTTTATCTACTGATCACCAGTCAAGATAGGTAACAGCTAGCAAGGAGTCATGAGGTACCTCAGCAATTTGGTATCTTAAACACTGATTTTAGTCATGGATGGAATAAACTTGTGACATACAGTTCAAGGACTAATTTACTATTAATCTGTTAATAGACTTCAGGTGAAAATTTTTGTTTAATGTTTTGTTTGGGTTTTTTTAAGAGGACAACAGGTATATAAACCTAGCCAAAATCTCAAAATAAACAGAACTGCATGAAGTTTTCCCAAATGGGAAGGCAAAATTATAAAACTGCAGAAAAAAACTAGCATATTTGTACATGAAAAGTAATTGGAACTGCAAGATGAGGATATAATTTCTTTTTAAGCAAACTGATTCAATTAATTTACATTATATAAACAATAAAAAATAGCATACTTGTCACTGTGCTTAGCTAAAAATGACTGTGTAGTCTGCAAAGCTTCAGCTATTTGTTCTTTCTTGGTTGACATTTCATGCAGGGAAATCTGAAAAATAAACAACCCGTGATCAAGACTTACTTTCACACAAACATAACAAGAAAACCAAACAAACAACATAGTATTTCTACCCAGGCCTAAACTCAGTAATAGAAGAACTTGATTTTTTTAAAATACCAGCTATTCTTAGAACAACATTAATTATTAAAGAATTTCATCATTTACATACAGATAATCCTTTGCATTAATGTCTTGTGCTTAAATAAGCCATTTGTATTAGAACACTATTGAGTGAAACAAATAGATTTTAACATGTTATTTGTTTGAAATTAGTGAATTATTTAAATCCACCTATTATAGTCTGCAGTTTAAAGCAGCTTTATGGATATGTGTTCAAGATATTGCTCGCCAAAATGAGAGATAATAACCTTAAAAGAAAAATCATACCAGCCAGCTATAAACCTTCATGAAATCCAATGACAAACGCAGTATCGAACATATGGACAAAATGAATTATTTATTAATATTCTCCCTGCTATTATTTCTGTGTCATCCCCACTAAAGCACTTGTTCTGGCAGTGGAACTTGCAAGAATCTGATCTTATGACTTTTCTGAGAAACTATCTAAAGTCTCTTCAAAGAAAAGCATTATTTTTTGCTGAATAGGGACAAGCTATTAAAGGGAAGCCTACAACTGCTACACTTATTAGCAAGCCCAAGGTATATTCAGCATTAGTACCATGAGAATTCTAGCAAGGTTCTTGGGCCCTGTGCTCATCTGGGTCTGGACACAACTAATTTTGTCCCCACGTGCATTGTGTCAAAGGGCCTAAACATGGTGTTGAACAGTCTCCCTCTGCAATCATCACTAGAAAGCCACAATCCCATCACTTGCGCTGCTTGGACAGAAACCAAGACAGCAAGCACAGTGTGCACTACACTAGAAGACAATTTGAGCAGGCTGAGGTAGCACGTGGAGTCATGTGTTACTTGAGGAACTGGTGTCACTGCTGCTGCTGTGTGAAACTTGCAGTTACTGCCACCAGCTTCATCCAGCCTGTGCTTACAACCGACAACAACCCCAGTCCTCCACGTGAAATGTATTTCAGCTTTCATTAGCTACAAAATGTACATGCTTCTACAAAATACGTCACAGCACTTGTGCTAGTCACTGGTGACACAAAACTAGAGACCTCTGCAAGGTGCTGCTATCTTGCAGTGCTGTTTCACAAAGGAAGGAAACACCATCAGCAAACACCCATCTCCTGTAGGCCAGAGGAAGCCAAGACAGATAACTCACAGGTTACTCACTGAGAGCTCAGGCTGGGCAGCGAAGATGCCACCCATAGCTGCTGTGGAAAACTGAGATGCTCTAAGGAGTTGAGCACTGGCCCAACACTGACAAAGATTTGCAATGTTATCATTAACAAGGACAGAAGACAACCAGCATCAAATGTTTTTGCAAATCCTATCCTAACTGTTAGTGATTTACTAATCAACATGTTCAAACACAAGCTTACTTCCTCCTACAGATACAGGAACAAACTCAGTAACAGAACTAGCACTGGTCCCTGTGAACAATGTGATGGAACTAGTGGCCATTAAGACTGCAGGACCTGCCCGACAAGCTTTACTTATGCACATGGTGCTCCAGTGGCTCTAATCAGTACCAGCATGTGTGACCAGAACAGAACAACAGAAACAGGCTTCCAGGAAGGCCAAAGTCATGTTTGCATGACCACGCATCTGGCCCTATAATGAGGGATGCGGACAAGATGCTGCTCCATCCCCCTGCTGCTCAGTGTATACAGGTAGACCTTCACCTACTGAAACCTTTTTATGTGTTACAAATCTGTTTTGTGGGACAAGCCTAGCAGGGGAGCTGTTAGAAACGATAGGAAACTTCACAGATGGAAATCTATGGTCAGAGGTGCAACTGTACACAACAATGTATGCGTTAAATACAAAGGTGTCAAGATGAGCCACAGCAGCAACCTGTCAACTACTGTGATAGTAGAGAAGGCTCTCAGTCAACACCTGCTGAATTCCCTAAAACAGCAGTTTTAACAATCCTGTAAGAGATCCCCCAGAATAACTTTTTAAAAGCAAATAGAGAAATCTGGTCCTTAGACCCCTCCTGCCACCTTTCTCCTTCCTGGTGCCAGGGTAGAAGTTACCAGACTTATCCACTGAACTATTTCAGGACACGTGAGAAGACTTAGAAAGCACCATGCTACCAGGATGCACTGTCCCTCTAACAAAGGTGGAATTATGGAGTGCAGCATCTAGTTTGGAACTGACATTGTGCAGTGTCACACACCAGGCATGTAAAAAGCAGTTTGTGCTGCTTCTTGAGTAACATGTTTGTGCCCCTAAACACTGATGTTCGTTGAAAAGTTCAGGTTAGATACAAGGAAGAAGTTCTTTCTTTGTGAGGGGTGGTGAGGCACTGGAATGGGTTGCGCAAAGAAGCTGCAAATGCTCCATCCCTGGCCAGGTTGGACAGAGCCTTGGGTGACATGGTTTAATGGGAGGTGTCCCTGCCCATGGCCAGGGAGTCGGAACTAGGTGATCTTAAGGTCCTTTCCAACCCTAACTATTCTATGATGCACCCAACCCCCACTCACAGCTATGTGAAAATACATCTTTAGTAAGATGTGGAGTGTGATTTGCTATTTATGGAGTATTTTGTTATTTTAATCAACACAGAAACCTAAAATGAGGAAGTGGTATTTTACTAGAAGACGTGTGTACCTGCTGCTTAGGCAAATCTGTCTTTTCAGCCTTTTCTCCTTCTTCCTTGCTGAGTGTCTTGCTGAGGTTTGACACCCATTTCAGTAAATCCCCAGCTTTCTCAACATGTTCCTTCTTTTCTTCTTCCATTGATTTCTGATGAGCGCCATGAATTGTAAAAAACATGTAAATGTAAATTGTTGGAATATTTAACAGTAGTGTCCATAGAAACACAATTCTACCACAATGGCAATATTATAACATAAGCATCGAGTGATTTCTTTTTATTTATCACTATATGCATCACTATGACACTTTGATGTATGAACAAAACTGCCACATAATTATAGACACGAGCAAAATAATTCCTTAAGCGATTGTAATTATGATTATGGTGCTTATTCATACACATGTACATTCATTTAAAAATGACTGATATTAAGAAAAAGTACAGCTTCCCAGCCATTACACAGCAGATAAAATCTAAATACCTGCATATAAAGCATATCTGAATTGCTGCCTTTGCATTACCCTCAGGTGTGAATACGTACAAAGAGCACAAGATGTAAGAATTTTGCAGTTTATGCACATGTATTACTGAATTACAATTAAGAAGAATACATTGCTTTTATGTCTACAGGAAAAAAGAACAATAAAAGTAAAATATTGAGACATTAAATCTCTTTCTACAGAGGAAAGTACATTTCTTTTTACAGTAATACAACTGTTAGTAGTTTGAAATTCATCAATACCTAGAAAACATGCTTAAGCCCTTCCATGTATCAGAAGTAAAAATGAATACATTTTAATGGATTTTTTACTTTAATTCATTTACTGTAATTCATTTGCCTGCTAGAGCATGAAAACAACCTAAATAAAAAAGTTACCTGAAGTGAGAATTAGGATATTTACTTTTATGATGTAAGTAGCCCACTAAAATTAATGCAATATCAATGTGAGGAAAATTACTTCTGTGTACATATTTACTGCACTGCAGATTTAACCATTGTATGCTTTACCGCCACTTTTGTAAAATAAATGATGTCAGCCAACTTATTTGTAATATTAAATTAAGTATTAGGTCACATGAAATACCGCACTGTGATCATTTGCAAAGTGAGAAATCCCTTCCCATTTTTAATATAATGATCTGATTTCTTGTCTCACCTAAATCTACCCACTTTGCAATAATGTTAACTTCACCAACCTCAGTATAACTTCTCATTTACACTACCTACACGTCAGACAAGGCCTTCAGGTAAAGACTGAACACATAGTCTGCGCTTTGAAATCATGAATCCGCCTAAGTTTACCTATATATCTCAACTTTCTAACAAGTAATATCCAATTCCAGTTTTAGCAGTTTATATTCATTAGTGGTTTGTATTAATTAGTTTTACAGTAACTCATGATTGCTTTAGAAAACACCATTTATGGTTTTCCATAAAGGCCACCAATGGTTTAAGAGCAGGCTCCAAAATGAGTACTAATATCTTTATTCCATTATGAATTATAATAAAGACTAGAAATTCCTGTTTTCATGGGCTGAGCTGCTTCTAACAATCGCAGCCCAGTGTGGCAATCAAAAACAGTTCTCTCTAAAGCTTCTTTGTAGGTCACCTTCTTCTTTGTTTTGGGGCATGTTAAAGCTTTAACATGCAATTTTTCATCTTTCATCTTTGTAGCTGTGACAGCATCAATAATACCATTCTTGATTGCATTTTCCATTGTTAATCTGGAATGAGACTTTGGATCTATCAACCCACCAGTCAAGTACTGATACTCCAGGCAGCGCATGCCCAATTCTTTGTCTATGGCATTTAAGTTCATAGCTTCAACAGCTGACATAACTGTGTTCTTTACAGGGTGAATGATCCCAGTGAAGATCAGTTCACACTGCTGCATGTGCTTGGCACAGCCATCATCAATTAACTCCCTTTGCAAAGCTTCTGAAACGCTGTACTTTTTCCCAGTAAAGGGATCAATTATGCCTCCTGTACTAACCTGAGCTTCAAGACATCGGAGGGCAGTAACTCTATCTACCAAGTTTTTGCGTGAGGCTTTTAAGACTGGAATTCTTTCATTGGTTTCAGAAAGCCAAAACCCTGCAACAGGACTGTTTAAATCTTTATTTGGCTGTGAACTGCTAGCTAAAATATCACCAAACTCATTAGCTGTGATTAAACCCTCCTTATATTTATTGACTAATGATCTGTCAATTCTACCCTGATTTAAGGTCTCCTCGACATTAAATTGTACACCAGTTTTAAGATCTGTAAGCAAAAGAAAAGAATTTCCATCAGAGTCAAAACACGTGGACTCCTTCCAATCAAATTCCTGTTTTGAAAGCTCAAGATAAGTAGCTTTATCAACACAGTCTTTTTTATAAGCCTCATATGAAGTCATTTCAGCTCCTGTTTCAACATCTACTACAGAAATTTTGTGACTTTTCTCTGCTGACGGGCTGCTTATTTTCCTTTCACCAACTGGAAGCAGAAAGCATTTACTGCTTACACTGAACACACACATTTTCAGGAGATCACAGTAGTACATTGCTTTCCTGTTGTTTGGATTGTGAAAACATTTTGCATTACTAGAAGGTTCATGCAGAAATTTTAAAGTTGTGTTATTTAGCAAGCCAAGCTGCACTGCTGTTTCTGGCAGCACACGGACACTTCTGACAGGATCAATGACCCCCCCACTTGCAATCTGAGCTTCAAGGATATTTTTGCCTTTTTGTCTTTCTAAGAGTCGAGCTTCCATAGCCTGATACACAGACATCACTTTCCCAGAACAGCAATAGCCCAAAACAGCCTTCTCTGCCTCATGCAGTCTACTCTTGAATTCAGTTTCTGCAAGCCCTCTAACAATCGAATCATCAACAGAGAATTTCTGACCTGTTGTGGGATCAATGATAAAACCAGTAGCTGCTTGGGCCTCTAATAATGCTAATGCCAATGCTTTTCCTATGATTCTTCTTTTTGCTGCTGCAGCAAAAGAAAGTACCTCTTTGCTAGATTCAAGGTACAGCCCAGCTACAGCTGTAGGTTTAGTTAAAAATCGTTCAAGACTTTTCTGAACCTCACCAATAGTTTTCTGCCCTGAAAGAAGCTGCTCAACTGTGAGCCTGTCTAAAAGTTTAACTTCAGTCAACTGTCTGGCTGTGACATCACGCCGGAGGCCTTGAAATTTAATATTATCATACTCCTCTGTGAAATACTCCAACTGAGTAGCATCACCATCAGTTTTCAAACTCGCTCCCCCTAAGAAAGAGCTCATCTTTGCAAAGTCTTCTTTCCTAAACCCTTCGGATGTTTTGTATCCCTCAAGCATTCTCTCTTCAGTACAAAAAGTCTTGTCATTTTCTTGGTTTAATGTTGTGACTTCAACATGCATGTCATACTGCTTGTTCTTCGCTATCTGTAAATAGGAATTTTTTGACACAGTGAGAATCTGCAGAACTATGCAGTACATAATATACTCCTAAATCCACCACCAGAGAAACAAAAGGGAGAATCTGAATGTAAATCAGGAAGGAGAATTGCTACTAGCTTTGGAGAACAGAGAAATAGAGAGAGCTAGATTTTTGAAGTGCATTTGCCATTTCAAATACTTATTCAATAACAGGAATATGACTAGACTAAGCAACAACAGTTGTTTATTACTCTATGAACTTTATGCTGTCAATCAAAGCTTATTTAGACAAAAAATGATACATGGTGTATGTGAATTCCTATTTACAACACAAAATTTTAAAACAACATGTTTCTTAGATATTAACAAACCTGCTAAAAATGTCTAATAAAAAGGCTGTGTCATGTAAGAATGAAGGTGTTCCCTTCACCATAAGAAACATTAGAGAGAATACAGAATAGTTATAAAGTATAACTAAAAACAAACAGACTAGTGAAAACTAGCACTAGAGAGGCAAACTCTCACAAAATGTAGTGTGTACCTCCAAGGGATGCAGTTTTACCACTCCTAATTCATGTTTCATGTCTTCTCCATGTCTAATACTTTGTCTGGAACTGTGTACGTTCCTGTTCCTCAATGCATCCCATTCAGACGTTCCAGAGATTTGGCTTCCTTTATCAAAAGTTATCTCAAACTGTGTACTTGTTTGCGAAATAAACTCTGTAAATTGTGGGCTTGAATTTTCTTCTCCTGATTGGCTAATCCTTGACACATGGAACTGCACCTCTCTCGGTATCGTATCATCAGCACTCACATACAATGTACTTCCTTCTATCTGATCAGATTTAAAACCTGCTCTCTCCTGCTTCTGATTTAAAACCTGATCTCTTCGTCTTAACAAAGGTGAGCTAGGTTTTGAACACGGAGGAAGCTGCTCAAGTTCTCGAGCTGTGGTGTCACTCAGGTAATTGAAATCATTCCCTCTTCTCTCACAGCTAAATTTAAATCCACAATCTTGGAGCTTATTATTTTGCTGAACTTCATCCTGAAGCAAAAGAAACCTGTGTTCGCTGTCCCTGAGCTGCAGATCCATTTTGTGTTTCAAGCTCTCAACTGTGCGCTTCTGTGCTTCCAATTCTTCCTCAAGTCTCCTGCACTTCTGGTGATAGTCCATTTCAGCCTGCTTCCCTTGCTGTAGCTGTTCCTGACATTTTTTAAGCCTTTCTTGCAGATCTTCCATCTGTACCTTGTACAGCATGATGTTTTCCTCAGCCATATGCTTTTCCTGCTGAAGAGCAACGCATTCTAGCTTTATGTCAGAAATGTCCTTTTCTGTGATGCTATGGGTTTCCAGTAATTTTTCAACTTTCTTCCTAAATTCCTCTGCAGAGTGTTTAAATTTAATGGATTCCTCCTGAAACAGAATCATCTTCTTCCTTGCCATTTGTTCATCCAGAGTCTTTTGATGGAGTTCATCCTGCAATTTTTTTAATTTACTACTTAGCTCTTGTATCTGAGCTTGTTGTAGTTGTATCTTCTGCTCACTCATTCTCTTTTCCACAGTTAGAGCATTTATTTGTGCATTTAGATTTTTAACTTCCCAGTCAGTGGTTAGGGTGGAAGCACTTTGTTTATCACATTTTTGTTTATATTCATTAGCCAAATCTTTGGCTTTTGCTAGATCAACTTCTAGGCTTTTTATTTTACATATGAATTCTTGCTCAATTATTGTTTGCTTGTGCAGTTGTTCATTTGTTGTATGCAGTTGTTCTTTGAAACCATCCGCTAGGGATTTTAATGCATCATTTTTCCTCTGAATACTTTGTTTTTCCAAAGTTATCCTCTCTGATTCAGACTGAATTTGCTTCATTACTAGTTTTGTGTCAGTATTCCATTTATTAAGATCTTCTATCTTTCGTTTCAATGTTTCTGACACATGATTACTTTTGGCTAATTCATTCTTCAGCATCTGAATTTCCTGCTGGTTTTCTTTCTCAACTTTTGTTTTTTGAAGCAATTGTTCTTGAATTTTCTCATACTGGTCTTGAAGATTATTTGCTTCTCCTTTGCATGACTGTGTTTTGTGTTCAGCTGCCAGCTTCTCTTTTTGAAGAGAACTGATTTGTGAATTTAAATGCTTGATAGTGATTTCACTTTTTGCCTTTGATCTACTTAGTTCCTCTACTTCTCTTTTTAATTGTGCCTTTTCTTGCTGAACAGATTTCAGCTCCTCCTCATAGTTCATCTTAATTTTCTTGAGATCTACAGCTTCTTGCATCACCTCTTCAGCTTTATCTGTGGCTCTATGTAGCTGCTTGTCCAGTTCTTTCAGTCGCTGCAAATATCCCCGCTCTACTTGATCTTTTTCCTCTAACTTAATTTTTAGGCATTTAAGTTCACTATTGACTTTGTCTAGTTTTTCCTTTAATAACCGAGACTTTTCTTCTGTTGATGATTTCTGAAGCTCAATTTCATTCAGATCATATTTCAGGTCTTTAATAGTTTTATCAGCTTTTCTGTTAGCAAGGGTTAGTTCATCTATCTTTTGTCTAAGCTCTTCTACCTTTCTGGCTTCTTGCTTCTTCTGGAAACTTGCAATTTCAGAATTAGTACTACACTGGCTGTCTTGCCCAGCCACCAAAGTTGGCAGAGAAGTTTCTCTAGTTACAGAGTAGCTGCCTTCAACAACTTTCTCTCTGGCTTCAGTTTTCTCTCTCTGTTGCAGCTTTATTTCTAATAAGCTCCCTTTAAATTCGAGGTCTTGTTCCATTTGCTTTATCAGTTTCATAAGTTTCTCCTCACCTTCTGTTTTTTTCTTCAGCTCCTCCATTAAGTTTCTTTTTTGTTTCTCCAAATCATGAAGATTAGTATCTTTTCTTCTTAGATGCTCTTCAAGGTTTCTTCTGGTAAAGGTGCTTTCTTCTATTTGATTTCGAAAAGCACGAAGGTTTTCTTCCAGTATACTTCTTTGAGTCTCTGCCTGCAAAATCAGCTGCCTTACACGCTCCAACTCCTCCTCTGCATCTGCTTTCTCTTTCTCAATGTTCTCTAGATCCCTACGACACTGCTTTGCCTCTTGCTCAGCCTTGGTCTTCTGAAGACAGATCTGTTCCATGTCTTCTTGCTGCTTCTTCCGCTCTCTTTCTGCGGCTTCCTTAACTTTAGGGAGCTCCTGTTCCACTTGGAATTTTTGTTTCTTCACATCCTCTAACATCTGCTCAAGGTTTTTTACCTTTCCCATGAGTCTTCTGTTCTCATCAATTGTGCTATTTTGCTGTGCCTTTAGATCTGAGTATGCCTCACGCACTGATGCTTCCTTATTCTTTAAAATCTGTGGAAAAATGAGATACATTGATATATACTTTTTGTAATACAGCATATGAAATGTTAGGCTCTTTGAAAAGCAGAAGGGAAAATACTTACTTGTATATATATATGGTAAGTCCAGAAAGTAGGATGAGCAGTTCCCACCACCATCAGGCTTCAGGAAGTTACCACTAGCCAAATATGAAACCCTTCATAGAGATCCACAAAGTGAGGAAGTCCTGAAGCCTTTCACTGCAGTCAGGTGCCTCCTAGCGGTAAGCAGCATCAAACAACAGCTTGCATATGCTTTTGTCTCCAAACAAACAGGCAGAACAAACACTGAGCCAAACACTATGCGCAAGAATTCCCAAAGCAAAAGTGGCCTACCATTTCTGCATCAGTTCAGCAGGAATTAGGAGGATTTTATGCTTGCAAGCAAAAATCACACAAGAGAAGTTCAGAAATCCCATCCAAGAAGCAAAGCAATATAGAGAGCTACAGCCAAGATGCACCAGCTCCAGAAACAGAAGTATTTAAACTGCAGTACACCTATGCTTTGTAGTGTGCTCCACAGTCCCAGTGCCTCCACTGCCTCACTTGGTGGACTGGTAGGAGTACAGTTACTCTGCAGTGTAGACACAGTTAGAAGTAATTTGGAAAATCCTAGTGAAAACCAGTCACTCAGTATTCTCCATATGCTGGCAGATCAAGGGAAACTCATACAAGTATTCACCAGTAATAATACAGTTGACATTATACATACCTCGTCTTCATTATCACCGTTACAGTGTTAGTTACCAAATGTGAGCTAACATGAGCTAAGAACACACTTATATTCCTATGATCATACAAACATAGCATGAAGGGTAATTATAGCAACATTTTCAAATAAACAAAATGTTGGGTTAGTTCAAATTTTACCATACTTACTTATTTTTCATGTAATACACAAAACACTTCCTAAAAGGGTAATGCAAAGGCAGCTTCTTCAGTTCCTCCTCATATTTCAGTGTCAGAATTTTGAATAGACCCAACACATACAAAACATTTAAATTGGTTTCTTATAAATCTTTATGCTCCCATACATACAACATTTAACGTATTACGCTTGAAAATCAAGAACTAAAATAAAGATACAGTCAAAACCTGTATCTTGTTAGCTTCTATTATCTCTAATGAACATGGCTGAGAATCAGTTGGGTGGAGAAAAGATGGTAATTAAAAAACAAAATAAAAACAATTTATAAGAACCTAAAAAATTTAAGGATCACAAAATGCATAGTAATTAATATATCATTTGTATATTCATTGTTTAAATTCTGTCGAATCAATTTTAAATCACTTGACCTTGACATATTATCAGATTCAGATCTTGATTTGTGTTGGTTTAGAATCATGGTTAAATTAACTGTTTCATTTGCATTGCATACAAACTCTGGTACCTTAATATAAGTTGTGCTCCTTTTCTCTTTGTTGTCACTGTCTCTATTTTTTTGCTTTTCTTTTTTTTCAAGTGAGGCTTTTTTCCCTGCTTTTTCACAGGATGTTTTCTGGACTTCAGCATTTTCCCCAAGTCCCTTTGTGCTATGGTCCTTATCTCTATTGCCCCTTTCTGCAACTTGCAATAAATCTTTATATTCCTGACTCTGTTCTAACCTGTGTTCTCGACTCAGCTTATTCCCACTTATACTGATGTTGTCCAAACCACAAACGTTACCTTGTGATATCTTCTTCTCACTTCCTTTCTCCTTGTGACTCAAAAGCTTCTTTGCTAATTCATGTTCTGATAATGGAAAATAATCCTCTCCTTTAGAAATTATTTCTGAGAGGGCTATATCTGTATTTAAATCATCAGCACTTCCTAACAATTCTGTCCCTAAACTTGGATCATCCTGCACTGGTGATACTTCAAAATCTAACTGATACAACTCAGAGACTTTTGCTGCATACTGATTCTCCACAGCATTTCCTGAAGAAACAAGCAAAATTTCTTGCACTGCACTCTTGGTTTCCTTTGGATTTAAATTTGATTTTTGCAGGATTTTGTTTTCTGCTATGAAATAACTTTTATCCAGAGATGCTCTGTGCAGTTTGTTTGTATCCCTTTCAACATCACCAGAAATGCCTGCATTGCTCATCAACTGCAAATTTAACTTTGTTTTTTCACTCCTCTTGTACACTGACAGCTCTTTGAAAGAGGACGTAACTTTCTCTAAAGGTACTGCATCCCTTACACCTGAGTCACCTCTTTCACCACGCACTTGAAACTCTCTGTCTTCAGAGTTCAAAGTACTAGGACTATTACTTTCTGTAAAGCAATGTTCTTTATGTTGACTTCCAAAATTAATTCTTGGCGAAAGATCTTGTTGCTTGTCCAGGACATGTTTTCCAGTTTTTGGAGTAACTTCACCTTTCATCACTGTTAGCTCAAAGTTAGTTTCTGATTGCATCTCACACTCTTCCTTTGTCAAAACATCACTCCCTGCCTTTCCTGAAAACTTTTTTCCTGTGGTTTTGTGTATCATTACCACTTCAGGCAACTTTGATGCTCCCTCTGTTTTGTGTCTCTCTCCACTGAGAATTTTCTCATTTAGCATTTCACCAGGATTGCTACTCGCACAAATCTCAGATGAAACAAAACAACCTTTTCTATAATTTTCTTCTTTGATTTGATTACTAAAACCCATTACATTCTCTTTCTGTATATGCAGCTTATATTCACTATTGCCACTAATGCTACTTTCTTGACCACTGGAAGCTAACATTTGCTTTGATGTTCCACCAGTTTTGATTTCATCATATCTATTTACATCTAATTTACTTCTGTCCATTTCCAATTTATTTTCTGTGTGTTCAGGTATACTGGAAGAGTTATCTTTTTGTAAATATTCCACAGCCATCATACTTCCATGAGATGCATTTTCCTCTCTGAATTCAACAGCTTCACTACATCCCAAATGTTGAAAGACTTCAGCTGACTTCACAGGTGGCTGGAGTTCGCTCCTCTGGTAAGCTCCAAACATGACAGCACATGGAATAAACTGAGAGATCATGGAAACCATCTTATTTTTCCCTTATTCTGTGCATTGTTAATGCTATTACTGAGAGTTAGGAAGAAAGACTGGTGTAGAAGAAAAGTCTTGGAACAATCACAGACTTCAGAGGTCATACCAGAAGAAAAAAAGTAGTATTTCTCCTTTGAAAAGGGCTACTCATTTTCTGATTTGCTTAAGGAATGACTATATAATCTCTTTTGGAGAGAAACATGTCAAGAGAAAGTGAAGATTTTAAAAGAATTTTCTTCTCAACTATTTGGAAGGTTGACTCTGCAGCAAGCATGCATTTTGAGTAATTTTTTCTGCTCGATTTCAGTAACCACTAATAAGATTCTACTTTAAGCTTAAATAACAGATTCCTAGGGGTCAGCTGTCTGACCCCAAGTAATCAACACAGTAGAAAGGTAGAAGGAAGAAAACATGTAACCATGTCAAAGAAACTTCAGAAAATAGTTCAGAAGGCATCACACCTCCCTGTTTAAAGAACTTTATGTTGTTAATGGGACCAGAATGCATACTATGGAGTATTAAGGCCTGCATAGGATATAAACAGTGCATGCACACTAAGGTTGCCCTCATCTTAATGTCAGCATTTACCCAAAAGATCAAACCCTAAAATATTTAATTATTAACATGTACCATATGCAGCTACATCTCCACCAGAATTTAGTGAATCATATGACCCTTCTAGCTGGAAGCACTGGTAAAATGCATGGATGGTATAGGATTTGCTTATCTGAACGTTAACGGTGTAATTTAACACTCCTATCCTCCTGTATAAGGAATTCCAGTCTTTCATATCTGCTGCTAACTATGTAAGTAATTCCAACAGGTATATTTCTCTTCATATGCCTGGCTGTTATTTTTGCTTAGTTGGCTGCCAGAGGATGACCTACCTCTTCCTCCTCCAGTCTTTTCAAAGAGTCACCTGCAAACTTAATGTATTGTGTCATCAAGGTCACTAAGGCAGTGTAACGAGTCCTTAAATCCATGAACTGTAGAGAAACAAAGAGGTGGGGAGAAACAGAGGGAAACACATTATCCTTCAAAGTGATGAACACTACTCTAGAACCCATCCTGATTTTGATTCCAGAATTATGACTGTGGAATCCAAAATCCTACTTTTGATTCCAAAGTTGAATGCAATCAACAGGGTGCACTTGCATAAGTAAATCCTAAGAATCTATGAAGATAGCCATAGGGGAAAAAAACCCAGAAAACAATATTTTGACTTCACAGTCACTTGATTTTTAGCTTCCTGTAAGAACAGGTTATGAGGAGGACAAACAGCGCTGGTCACTATTCCTCTCTCTAACACTTAGCAGGGAGACAGATTCATCTTTATCAAGATCCAGCACAGATATAGTTCTAAGCACTTTTACTGAGGTACATTTCTCATATAGCTTTTTTATAATTCAACAGCAATACACTGTCTCATTATCCAGGTATTGCAAAATTGACCATTAGAATATTTATCGCATCACATACCTACAGAGAAAAAAATATCTGCTTGGGCTACCCTATTTAATCAGTCATAAATCCTAAATCTCATTCTTGTGTTTATTTTGTTCTAAGCAAAGACAAAATCCCCACACATTTTCCTGTAATGAGAAACCCATTTACCTCTTGAATAATGACATCTGATGAGCTTTGCATTCTTCTGCGTTTTACTGGAGATTTTTGTTGGGAGTCCACCATAGCTCTGTAAGTCATAGTCTGCAGCTCATAGTCCTGCAAAAAGAGAAAACAAGCAAAGTGATTGGCATTCCACATGCTACTGACCCTTAAAAAAAAAGGATTCTAAGTATGACTTTATTTATTACCTTCACAGCAGCTGAGTACTGTTCTGAATACTTCTGACATTCATCTATTTTGCTTTGTTTCATTTCAATCTCAGAAACCAACATCTGTAAAATATGAATCCACATCGTCTGAAATTACTATTATCATTAGTATTTTTGTTTTATCTGACATCATAAAATTTACATAATATGCTCATTTCCATGTGTGTACATATGGTGAAACCTATGTCCTGGGCTTTGTCAGGCTTACAGTACAGAAGCAGTGAACAAACCTGCCAGGTTTAATAGCTGGTGAGAATTTAAAATTAAATCAGGAATATATCATTAAATGCATATAATTTGTTATTCTGTCTCTTATTTAAGCTGCATTTCCTTCTTGCAGGAGACAGTCACTGAGTTTAGCTCTGCTTCCATGAAAATATTTCTACAACCATAAATACCAAGAGCAGTATTGAATAAACATTGATGTGATAAGTAGAGTCCAGAATTTTAGTTACTCTGCAAGATTCTACTCTTCTCACAGATTTCAGGACCAAAACAATGTCATCTATAAAAAGGGTCAGTGAGTGAAATGCACATGATGCTATCTACGTTATAAATATGAACACATAAAAGCTGGCAATAACTTAGAATTTTTACAGTTTAAGGGCTGAGGGATATAAAGAACCCATATCAAGAAATATGACTGACAGCACTGTGTTAAACTGATGTTTTAATTATCCGGTCATCCTTTGTTGATTTTCTACAATGAAATCTCTTTCATACCTTATGCTGGTTCAACTGTTTAGCCAATGCTTTGCTATTTTCAGGATGGATTTCCTGAATCTTTCGCTGAGTATCTTCTACTTGTTGAATCCAAGTGTCCAAAGAATTGTAAGTATCTTTGTAATACTTCAGAGATTTATTAATACCTTCTAAGTCACGCAACCTGATTTTATTTTAGAAAATAAGACAAAGGGGGGAAGATGAGTATTAAAGACAAAAAGTGCAACACTATACCAAATAGAGCTTTAAAGGCTTTGGATGCTTTAGGTCTGCTATAGTTCACACTGTAAGGATACTAAAATAACACTAACTAAACAGTAATCTGACTCAGCAGGGATCCTACTACAGAAGAAACTCTGCATATATCCTTCATTAGTGAGCTGAACTGCTTGAAACAGCATGAGCACAGGAAACCCCCAAGAAAGAGAGGAGGCTCTGCAAAAGCTATTAATTCTGTTATAAGAGGTAAGAGTATTTCAAATGTGACCTATGTGAATCAGAGAGGAGTGCGCTGTGCTGGAGTTAAGTAGTTGTTCACCATACTCTGTGCCTTCCACAAAACCATGGGAGTTACACTAAAACAAAGCCTTTCAATATTCTAAAGTGCAAAAGCAACTGATCCTGCAAGTCCATTTTTAAATCTATTTTTGCCCTGAGAGTAGTGTGGTTTTTTTGAAAGATGCTTCCATACTGATGAGAACACTGGCAGTTTTTCTTTCCTTACACCATACTTCAAAGAACATATAAACATAACCACTTCAAAATGCTGCAGGATAAGCATACTTATTAAACACTTTCTTATAGCTTAACTTGGAATCAATACTTGTAATCGCTCTAGTGCTGTTCTAAAGATGCCATAAAGAGACTGAAAAAGAGCAGAGGAAACTCAAATTTCGTACTTCAGCATGTTTTAAAGCTAATAACCGTGGAAAAGAGAAAGGATCTGCAGCCAATATTTGTACACATTTTATATAATGATCATCAGTGTCAAACTGTTAGGAAGCAGCAGACTGAACATTTGCAGAAAGCAGCTTGTTTACAGCTCCATGATGCAACTACTGCAATCTGTCCTATTGACACTAGAAGCCACTATGTATTACAGTAATTTTCTGTCATTTTCTATTCAGGATAGAGTCCTGTGAGGAAAGCACGTGGTTCGCATTTGCCCTCTGAGGAAATAAGGACACTTCAGTACCTTACAGATGATAAAACTACTGTTTTATCATTTAAATTATGTCATGCTATCAAACAATGAAAAATATGAGGTGGATTTAAAGCTAGCCATTCTGCAGTCAGCTTTTACCCATCCTCTTTTCAACTTCCAGCAATGTTAAACCGATGCAATTAAATCAGTTAATTACAAGTGAACAACTTCAGTATTGCACCTGAGTGACTATTCACATCTTAGAAAACAAGGGCAAAAATGTGAAAGGTTGTTGTATGAACCTTTTAATCAACAGCACTATCTTTAATTCTCTCGTCAGCATTATCTCAACTGGATATTGAAGCTGCATGGAAACAGTTGCACACCAGAAGAAAATACTGGCACTTCACCAGAAGTTATTATGACAAAATTATCACAGAAGTCAATGGAAGCTAAGGACTTCCAGACAGAGCACCTGAGTTATTAAAAGCAAGTTAACATGAATCCCATCATAACTGATGAGTAAGTTCATCAGTTTAGCCTGTCAGAACTGGAGAAAACAGATGGTGTTTCCACAAAACAGCACACCATTTTTGCAGGCTTTTTTTGGAAAGGAAAGAATTAAAAAAAAAATAGGCAGTTTCTCTCTACTGTGTCTCATTAAGTTGTAAGTAAATAAAGTTTCTATATCTTGCCAATCTTTTGGTGCTCAAGAGTCACAGACATTTCCTGTGGAAATGCAAAACAACAGGGGCAACAGCACAGAAAGGTAGGAATCCTTTAGCTTAGTACATTTCACAAGCAGTTCAGAAAACTCTTCTGACCTATTTCAATATTCAATTCAGATTATTCTTCCTCAGAAACAACAAAACCACCATAAAACATGAAGAGATTATAACAGAAAGTTATACAAACCTATTTTCAATTTGAGAATGAATGTTTTGCCACCTCTCGGCTAACTGATCAACTTTTTCCTTATGCCAGTCAAAGTCAAGATCACGTTCCTTGTGCATTTTAAACATCTGATCACTGATCATCTTTGCCTTCTGCAGCTCATCCTCTAAGGAATGGAACACTTGTCTTTTCTCATCTACTTCAGATCTCCATTGCTAGTATGTGATAAATGATAAATTGTAAATATCTCCTAAATTATGACACTACTTCATAAATTAGTATTTTGTGTGAGTCAAACATATAAATGAATAAACAAAAAAATGCTTAAATGAGTATTTTACTTCTGGTTGCTTATGCACTGGTCTGAAGCAATTAATTAGCAATTATGAATCGACAAAATAATTGTAAGTAGCAGCATCCCCCACAGCACATAGATCAAAACACAGACAGCAAATCACTATGCTTATTTTCTACACTATAGCTTTCAAAAAATCAATAGCTAGATGCCAATCATTCTATTTAACAAAAAAGCATTACCCATTATCTGCAATATTAAAATGAGGTATATGTAGCACACAAAAAATGATGAATTTCAATCTCATCCTTTCTGAAAGATGCCTGCCAAACCTCCTAGGAAACCCTGATTAGTATACCATAGCACAGCAGGAATGTTATTGTGGCATATTTATATAACATATTTATGTTACCTTAAGCATATGTACCTTCTGAAGAGTCAAAAAAGTAAGTCTTACGGCAGCATTAAGTGCCGTAAGTGAACTCCCATTAAGTGAACTCATGGGAGTTCAGATACTTCAAAGCATTTCCTAACAGCAGGAGTGCACATGCAAACTTCTCAATTCCTACTACTCCAAAGCTCTCATTTTTTTCTGAGATGTCAATCCTCATACAGACATTTTTCCAAATATATAAGCCAACTTTTGATATAAGTACAGCTTAACTAATGAGACAGATCATTTTCCTATCTTTTTTCAATTTGCCCATGAAAAGGTACCAGCCAACTCTTACCTTCAATGTACCCATCAGATTTTCAATGTTGCTCTTGTCAGCTGTTACAGCCTCTTCTTCACACAACTTAGTTTCGTAGCGTTTTACTAAAAATTCTGCTTCTTGGGTGTTCTTCAGCACCAATTTTATAGTTTTTAATCTGAAAAACAGTAATCTCCTGTTAACTGAACCATAAATAACAACATTCAATGCACTTCTTTTTCAGCCTTTCCATAGCACTTTATAAAATATTAAAATGCTAACTCCCTTTTCCTTGATCAGTAGTATCATACGACTATCTTTAATTTATTTTGAAGACAAAACTGAACTAAAACATACGTGAAGATGGCCTATTACATACTTATCTATGTAAATGGAAGACATGGAATAAACTTGGTTCATGTTCTGAATAACAACACTGAGCTCAGAGCGCAGAGCAGGGACTGAAGGTGAACCAGCAGCTTGACTGAAAAACTCTTCACATTTATCTGTGATGACTCCCAAGTCATCCTTCAGTCGATCCAGTTCTTTCTTCAGCTCCTGTAAAACGAAAGGTGAATGACAGTGCTTTTATCCTACATCAACCTGATGTATATTCTATCTATCATAATCAGTACAGGTCTAGTCTCCTTTGCTTGTTTTATGTGGACACCATTAAATTTTTAAAAAGGGAACATATGCATAAGAGAGAAACTAACCAGTTGCCATTTACTGGCATCTCTTTTCTCACAAACACAAGCTTAATATTTGACTCTTATTTTTCCAAGGCGTAGCCAGGAATGTCTGTGACACACTCAAAACATCTGGATATATGTCTCTTAAAATAAAACTCTTTGCCTAGGTAAAACAGCCTTTCTCAGAAGCTCACCTCTTGCTCTGAAATCCTAACCAAGTTTTCATGTACATCATCCCTTTCCACTGGAGTTCGGATCTGCTGTATTAACCGTTCCTCACAATTCTCCAGTCGTAGTCTGATATTTCTGACTTCAGAGATGTACAGATTGTATATAGATTCTTCCTGCTCCTCTGATGAAAGAAACACACACATTAGCAAACAAAGCCATCATGTCATTTTCATCATGTTTTCTAATGAAATGCTTTATAAAGTCACTATTCTACAGGTGTTTTCATAACTGGCTGAAATCCCATCAGTTTCAATTGGAATTCTGGCTATAAGGCAAACTTTCAGGATCCCTTAAATATTAGCTATTATTAGATCACCTCCTCAGACATGAAAAATTAGCATACATATTTGACCATTCATCCCAGACACAGGCACCACCCCTGTCTGTGCAGACAATTGCTGAACTCAGTGACAGATTCTTTCAGTCAGATGGTATCAGGCACAATACTACAGTAAACCTCCAGGGATTTTTTCTTTAGTTTTATATCTTCTCTCTCAGATGCACATCTTTCCTTAAGTGCAGTGAATTATGTTGATGCATTAATCAGCTTTGCACTATTGTTATTTCTTTAAGTCATTAACTACTTGACAGTAAATCAGAACACACAGTTGAGGCTTTCTGTTCTTACTGTACGTAGAAACAGAGTTAAGACAGTAGTAACTACAGGTATTCTGTGGAGCAAGAAAAATATCTAGGACATTTTTCTTGCCATAAGAGTGTGAAAAAAGTTTCAATTCTATTATGAACTCAACAAAATAAGCAAGGTGCATTTCCAACATTCAAAAACAAGGAAGGCATGACTAGATACTGAGCAGTAATGTACAGAATAGATTCTTTGATATAAATCTTTTGTAGCATTCTGTATATTAAGTAACAAATCACTATTTTCACATAGCTCTATATACACAGTTAAAAAAATTAGAGCTTCAGTACTACGTAACTGTGAACACTGTTAAAGTTGTGCATAGGCTCTCTAGTTGCTCAGAAGAACTAGGGCATTAAAAATACAAACATAAATAAAATTAATGATTCACTAGAACCTGTATTCAGAGAGAAGTTGTACCAAGAACTACAATCTCTTTTCTGAGGACATTTTTCTACTGTTCTCAGCTAAGTTTTACCTCTTTCTGCAGACTTCAAAAGCTCTTGATAGTATTGCTTGCAAACATTAACTTCCCTTTCCAGCTGTGCTGTATCAGAGCTTGTAAAGATCTTGGACTCCTGGCTGTCTTCCACAAAATCATTAAAGCGGGATTGCAAATTGCTTAGAACCTGCTGATGTTCACCTGGTAGCATCGTCTTTATCTGCAACAGATTACAAAGGCAGGATCAGCAATGACTCACACAGTTCCTTGTAAAGACTTTTATCAAAAAGCAACATTCATAGAATCATAGAATAGTTAGGGTTGGAAAGGACCCCAAGATCATCTAGTTCCAATCCCCCTGCCATAAGCAGGGACACCTCACACTAAACCATGCCACACAAGGCTTTGTCTAACCTGGCCTTATTACTAAGATGGTAAAGTCAAAGAATTAAGGTTCTGAAAGCCTGCTTGTTCTTAAGTTGGAGTACATTTGACAACTGATAGTTTACACCCACCATAAAATCTTTTTCCATCTTTAATGACAGCAAAAGGCTGCATTATGCCAACCCTACATCAGACACCATTTCTCCATCTACTGCCCCATAGCAACAAGCAACCAGCAGAAGTCATACAAGTAGGGCACTTCAAGAATTATTTCAGGTTCCTTCTTTTAAATGGCAACAGTGGGAAATTCAGTGAAAATGTCATTGTGGGTATTGCAAATATCATTTCAATAGTTTGTGGACAGATAACACCAATGTTGTATAATAAACGTTTGTATAAAATAGTGTTATGCTATAAATCTAACATTGTGTAATTCAGTGATTTCACACACTGTTTTAGCCAGAAAGAACACCATTTTGATCTGTATCAGTACTTCATTTCTGACAAACTGATCCTAGACAGTTATTTAACAGCCGAAGTTACAGATATGTGTCAGAATAAAAAAACACATTATGAAGGAATACGTGTTCAGCTGAAAAACTGTCACTTCACAGCTGTTCAATCATTAGTAAGAAACTGCAACACAGGGAAATAATGGGGGTTTTCATGAAGATTAACCTTAGCCTCATGAAGCTAACTAATCTCCCCAGATACTTCCAACATAAATTCAGAAAGCTAGACTCTTGCAGAACAAATTTCACTGATCATTCCTTTTGAGAGTTCCTGTCCCTCTGCTGAAAACAGGTGACTAGAGAAACCAGCACAATAAGAGTGCAGGTACCTCTCATGACACCACCTCTCTTCTCCTTTCCCTAATATATCTATGTATGGCTGCTTAGATAAATGCAGAATGTTGCACAGTGGTAACCAGCATGGCCACTGCCAGCTATTCCCACACAGAAGATGAAGGTGGCAGCAAACTGTTGATTATACATCTCTGGGGACTGTAGTGAATGGCTGCAAGGCCTTTCCCAGATATAGCACATACCGAGGCAACGTTGCCAGCTCGAACTGCTTTAATTTCATTTGTGAGGTAATGCCAGGACACCACACTCTTCATGTTTACATGTGACTCGTGCCAAAGAGCCAGAACATTCTGAAACTGCTGTTCAATCCTGAAACATAGAAAGACTCCAACTTTAGATCACAGCAACACATGAAACAGGGGAAAGTAAGTTAAGTTGTTACTTTAACCCAAGCTTCATATAAATGTATCATTTTAAAGTGTTTTATTTTCTCCCTACCTGTTAGCTGTATCTATTGCTTCTTTGTTTGGTGGAGGAACTGTAAAGCATACTGATGGAACCATGGCCTCATTACCACTTGGGCTAATGACTTTCCATTTAGCACGATGGGAGTTGTTTGCTAATATACACTCATCATCTTTGTAAATAGTTATCTAGTATTAACAGAAAAGCAGAATCATTTAATTACATAATACTTCTACAAAGCCCTTCTGTATATGGTGTCAACAAATAAGCAACAGAACAAGAAAACCAATGCTCAACACAAGTATTTGCTCTTGTTTAGTAGGGTGGAAGAAATTTAGAGCCCAGCATTCATCAGGAACATAGTAATTAATGAAACTTTAGCTTAATTCTCACATCTCTAATTTATTTAAGGAAATTCAAGCTTCTAACCTCAATTTGTCTGTAGTCACAGATGGCTTTAATTGGGATGGATGTTTTGAGTATACAGTCAGGGTTCCTTGGCTTCAGCTGAATTATTGCCTTTGCTCTTCCCACAAGGCCTGCTACTGTGCTTTTATACTGCAAGAGTTGTTCTTTCTCTTCCTAAAACAGTTAAGAGAAGAATACGTCAGAAGAGATGGCTAGAGTACAGTGCTGCTTCTTTGATCCTGTTAAGCTTTTTTTTTTCCATGACTTCTTTTACTGTGTTTCTTTAAAGTAATACATTTTACAAGAAAAGTATCTTTCTGAAGCCACTGTTTTCCCACAACATCTGGGACCGTAAAGAAATAAATAAAGCTGTATTTCAAAGTCATGAAAAAGTCAGTTCACATGGAGAGATACACTTATTTAACTGTAAGTTCTAAACACAAATTTTTTCCCCTTCACTTTTAATGAATAATTTTTACACATCTTTTACATTCAACTATAATCTACACATTTCCTGTTTATTTGTAACTCAGATTAATAGGATCCTTGAATTCTTACCATAGACTCCTGGACGAGGTCTTCGAGCCTATGAAGGCTGCTTGACCTATCACAACTGTATTTTCTGTATATGGTATCTTTCAAATTTTTTAAATATTCCATGGCTTCTTTGGCATCACTGAAAAACTAGGATGAAATAAATATCTGGGTTATTTTTAAACAACCTGAGAAGTATACGAACAGCTACACTATGAAGCTTTTCTTTTCATCGCTTCATCTATGAAGTGATGTCTCTTTAAAAATAAACTTTTCCAGTAGCTTGATGTGACCGCTTCACCACACATTACTCATGATCTCATGTCTAAAAGTACTCTTCAAGAAGACACACACTGTAAGACCAGTTATTCTCAGTACTACCCACATGCAAAATTAATTCAGCAGTTATTGAACCTTAGTTAATTACTGTTCCTGCAATGGAAATTTTTTTCTGAAGTGATTCTTACTTCCCTTAGAATTACAATTGCTTTCAAATGTAAAGAACAGACAAAGCCTACAAACTGCAGTAAACTAGCTGCAAAATCCAGCAAGCAGCCTGGAGCAACCATTTCCTGCAGGAGTGGAAATTAGCTGCCACACTTGGCAGTTCTGCGTGGGCACCTGCATCTCTGTACTAGGGTCCTGGGTAAGCACAACTGAGAAGGGCAATGTCCTGTGATAATCCTTGCCCCATCTGTCCCTGAAACCTCATTTCTTAAATCCAGAATTCCCATTTCTGCCCCCTACATTCTGTTTCTATTTGGGTAGTCCTGTAACAACTACCCACAATATGTTCTCCCTTGGGCATCACCAACCATCCTCCCCTCTACATCATCTGCAGAAGCTATACTGATGGCAGTTGTATATGACAGGGAGAGAACAGGTCTTTGTTCTCAGAGTCTCTACTTGCAGCTGTGGCACTCTGAAAAAATGCCAGGATGTATTTTCATCTGCTGTGAACTGATAGAACTGCAGTGAAGACAATACAGATCTAGTAACACTGTGGGAGCACAGCTTTATCATCTAGTGATTGCATATGACAATTGTCAATTCTACAACTGCTGTGAGACAGCAACTAGCATGCTTGGTAGAGCTTTTTGACTATGGAAAAATCTTAAAAACATTTCACATTTTTATTTATTTACTTTCTTACCTCAAAATAGGCAGCATTTTCTCTCAAATGCTGTTCAACACAGTGACAGAGCTGAAGAATCCAGCTCCATTGTGTCTGCATTGCAGCTCTATAGGCCTTTAAGGAAGAGAGATATCTTTTACAAGAAGAAATTAAAATTAAAACACATATACAATTACAGAATTTGGGAAACACAAAAGTAATGTAGCAAACACAGACATCAACACCTGACCTCCTCACCCAGGAAAAACAAGCTGCAGCAAAGAAAATTCCAATTACAAGTGAGAAAAAAACCCTGTCCCTACAGCATAGTCAAACATAGCAAATCTTGCCCAGAGGGGCTGTGAAATCACCATCCTCAGGCATGTTCAGAATTCAGCCATTAAAAGAAAGCCCTGACCCTGTTTTAATCAGGGGCTGGACAACATCTCCTGAGGTTGTCCCAGTCTAAGCTCATGTGCAATTTTGTGTCTACTCAGTCACAAAAGCTGGATCCCTGCCTGGAGAAAAATCAGATTATTATAGTAACACTGAATGCACAATAAAAATAACTGATGAGGACTCTCTGCAATGTATGATTTTGTGCAGCAGTTGCACAGCAACTTGAACATAACCCTACTCGATTGATGCCTCCTATACTGTCTGCAGGGTGCTGCCACTAGAGATGCACTGCACGAGTGCTCACCAGCAGAGGGTACTGTTGACTGTCTGAAATCAGCCAAGTATCTCAATTTTCCAGTTCCACCTGCTTCTCAGGCAGTTCAAGAGTTTTTCCATTGATTTCAACGAATTTCAAAATGATGCATTAATACCTAGATTCTTTTGCAGAAAAGGCATCAATTTCCCATAAATGTCTCTTCCCCCCTTCCCCCTCAGAAAAAAAAAAAAAAAAAAAAAACAC